>MCJB01049085.1:51843-86087 GCA_002018475.1 Nicotiana obtusifolia | reverse complement strand
TATATATATATATATATATATATATATATATATATATATATATATATATATATATATATATATATATATATATATATATATATATATTGTATGTATATGTATGTATGCATGTATATTGTTTATCTTTGATAAAATGAACCCCTTCTGTTTTATTCATTTATCTATTTTATTTCATACCCTTGATAATTCAAACTTATATGAAAATATTTTTATTTTTTATTAAGAGGATTTCAATATATATAACAATTCCTTTAAAGAATGTATTACTATAAAAATAATGTAAAAAGCAAGTGAATTCTCTAGGTCTAGAGCATCTCCCATTAAATTGTACCATTCGAGCTTGGACACGTTTGCCACAAGAAATTAAATTAATACTATATAAAATTGAAATTATTGCTTCAATCATTGACAATTCCCCTAGTTTCAACTTACAGGTGTCCCATCTTATTCCCTTAAAAACTAATTTTAATTCAATCCAGTCAGTGGTGGAGCTAGAAGCTGGTAAGCAGATTTGGTCGAACTCAGTAATTTTCTATCAAATAGTGTATTTGTATGAAAAGTTTATTAAATATGTACAATATTAAATTTTAAATTCAATTATCGTCGTTATAAAATTCAGAACCCATAGAATTGAAATCCTAACTCAGCTTCCGAATGCAGCGAGTCGGAAACGAAATTTTGCTGTGTTGAAACATGATATATAGCAAGAACAAAATAGGCTTCTGTGTGTACATAAAAAATATACTCTATATATAATTTTTTATTTATCATTTTATTCTATCCATGCAAATTTCAATTAATGCATTTGTTTACTCAAGCATCAAGAGTATATTCTATTTCTGAAAATGAGCATGGAAATAATCTTTTGTATATTTGGATTCTTACAAAGTACTAACATATGGCTCTTAAGTCTTAACTTTATATAATACTAGTAATAAGCTTCTTCATTTTCATTTATGTAATAAATTCATGTAAATAGTTACTCATCTTTATATATGTTTGTTCACCCTCAAAATCGGATAACAATTGACTTCGTAAGTAATTTTAAAGATATGCGGATTAATTTGATACAAAACGATAAATTGAATTAAAACGAACAAATAGAAATACAATAAATCCAAACCACGCAGGGAAGATGTCTTCAGCCTTAGTGAACTATTTGCCCTAGACCCGAGCTCACAATGGTCAATATTGATGAATGAAAGAAAAGCTTAAAATAACGGTGAAATAATAGTATATTGCCTTGGAATGCATCTTACAACGTGCTCAATGAATCATCAGACCCCCTTTATATAGTAGGGGAATTCTACTCTAACTCTATAAAAAGTAAATAAAAAAAAATTAACTGATTGCCGGTTCTTCATCGATACGTACCAAGATTCACGCCGTGATATCCAGCCGATCACGGATATTACGGCCTCCTGTTGGCCGCGCTTGATTGCCCAGTGACGCTCTCCGAAGTCCTTCAGGTTTTAGGTCGATCTCGAATCATGACCTCGATATTATCGAGGGTCGATAGTCGGCCCCGTACTCTGACTCAAGGATATCCTTGCTTCAGTTTCGATCTTTTATAATCATATCTCGTGCTTGTTTTACTATGTCGGAGAATCGAATGTATCATGGGTTCGATTTTTAACCATACACAATTTTAATTTAACTTCCACAAAGAACACACATACGATATCTATGAAATAACCCTTGCGCCATAATTAACGTGACCCAATATTTCTTTTTAAAAATCATGAGAACTAAAATCTTTTTCTACACTTTTCTTGGTGGCTGAACTATACATTAGTCGACACGTACTGATGTGAATTCAGATAAAGCATATAGTGATGACGTGTCTATCATCTAGGTGGGGTCAGATAAGCGGGACCACTTTTGGTTGTAGGACCCACTATCTTCATAGTCGGCGTCAGCTCAGTGATTACTTGCTTAAACTGCGACTCAGTCTCCCAAATACTGCCAAAAAATAACTTTTGCAAATTTAGCCTCATTACATTAATAGACCCCACAGGTCATAGTCGGCTTCTTCTTCTTCTTTTTTCATAGAAAATCCTCTTACATAAAAACAACTTTTTGCAATTTTAGCCTCATTACATTAATAGACCCCACAGGTCATAGTCTTCTTCTTCTTCTTTTTTCATAGAAAATTCTCTTACATAAATCAATATTTTGAGACGTGTGGATGTGCTAATTCTTTTAGTTGACAATATAACTTTTACGGCTGGCGACAGATATCAACTTTAAAAGGTTAATACAAGATGACAAAGACAACTAAGTGACAGGATGCAGTTTTTGGTAATGGATTCATTCAAAGGTAATACTTTACAATTGACTCAATGTTTAAAGAACAACCCAACAACAACAAAAATATATCCGGTGTGCAGGGACGAAGCCATCTTTTGCTAAGGGTTGTCACTCGCCTATCCGGGGAATGCTTATCGATATCGAAATCGTTTCGCTCGTCCCAGCCATTATCGCTCATCCACCGCTTTTTATGTTGAAATTCTGTAGGTGTGCGAGTAAGAGGGTAGTCGGCTTCCTCGAGATATTATGAAGAATTACATTATATGTATATAAGTTAAATAGTATTATAGATGCATATAACATATATTGAATATATATTCTTTGGCGAATTTTTTTTACTTCTTCAAGTCTGAACAATCTTAAGAAAATTTCTGGCTTCGCCACTATTAGTGTGATTTCATAAGTGAGATTTGGGAAGAGTGGAGTGTACGCAGACCTTACCCTTATTTTCAATGAAATAGAGATGATATTTCTGATAGATATCGGCACAAGAAAAACGACTTTAAAACATGTTTGAAATATACAAGAGTAATATGAAAATACTAAAGAAAAGAAAAGTATTTGCAGTAGAAATAATAAATATAATCAAAGTGGAAGATACAACAGTAATAATTCAATTGAAGAATACGAACCAACTCATCAGATCTAAACAATTAATTTGCTTCTACGTATCACTAAGTGCGTATATATGTTAGCAATAATAATCTGTATATGTTTAAAAAATTAATATTAAATAATCTGTCAAATACTTAGTAAAACAGAAACTGTAAACAACAAAAAACGGAGAAGAACATAAATAAATTTGGATATAATCGAGCCCACTTAGTTCAAAGTGTGTCCTTAAGGAAACTATTCCTATTTTATTAAATAATTAATTAATTAATAAATAAATAAGAAAAAGTTTGTCCAAAAAGATAATCAATCAATCCGAAGCCGAAGCCGAGCCGACCGACGACGGTGGCGGCGCGAGGGGTCCTTGCCTCTTCACCCTTTTAGCAACTAGAGAAGGTGTAATGTAATATATACACATCTCTTTTTCTTTATTTTTCCTATGTGAGACAAACGCTTTAAACAAAGCAAAAAGAAACCTTTTACATTCCCTTCATTTTTTATCCCATCATTTCCCATTCACCTATATCGATACCCAACAATATATATATATATATATATATATATATTCTCTTTTTCTTTAATCAAGCAACATTGGGTGTCAATTTAAGTCGTTATTATTACCATAACCACTAATTTTGGATAACATTTATAGCTTTCAAATAATCGAATTATGGAAAATGAAAGGCAAATACCGAGTCAAATTCTCCGTAAGGATGGGTACAACTTGCTAGAAATAGGAGAGTCGTGTGTTTTATAAACTTCTAAAGCAAACCAACAAAGATTGGGATAGAGTTGTAGGCTAATCAAACTAATTTTTCCCCACATAAGTGTCTTATATATGAACGTTAATTTTCATTCTTTTTCTGTTTCTCTCCCGGTGTTCGACACTCATTTTAATACGATTAATTTAAATTCATATCAAAAAATAATATTTCGGAAGTAAAATTTTCTCTACTAAAGACGACTTCATTATCGTTCAATAGATATAGCTAGTTGGATCCCTTATGGCTTTTTCTCAATCTTTTACTGAAGTTAAAAATTGCTTATGATATTCAAGAACCTTTATTTGCTAGTTTGTGAAAATTATAAGTTAATCAGTTAAATAAAAGGCGTTTGAAAAAAGAATAAACAGGAAATGACGCAAAAAAGAATTCCTTTCTTTTTTAACAATTCATATAAAAAATTCACTGATTCAATTAATCGGATACGCATTGAGTGGTCTTACAAAAGGATAAAGATTCTTCATTTTCAAGTTTCATTTAGGGTGAAGAAATTCTAACCATCTCAATGTATCCTTTAATAGCAACAAATTAGAGTAGAAATTCGAACCATCTCGTCGCATTTTCACTCGAAAACTTTTTTCTTCTTCCCAATGAAATGAGTTGAGAACCATAAGGTCTCAAATTCATACCTCAACAAAGTTAGTAGGACAAGTGATGCTTGCTCAGTTAGTAAAAGCACCTCCACCCACGACCGTTACGTCCTGGGTTCGAGTCACGCTGGAGGGGAAATGTAGAAACACTATAAATCCTCCTAATATGGGAGGGGTAAAAGAAAAAAGAAAAAAAAATAACAAAGTTATTAGTTACCTAAGAAATTAATTAAGATATTCGTAAGTTGGTCCAGATATATTTTTAAAAAAAAGAAAACGAGCAAAACATAAAATTGATTAGTAGGCTGAAACTAGTTGCATTCGTTAGACAAAAAATATATAAAATATATATATATATATATATATATATATATATATATTATTATAAAAGTATATATAATTTATCGATTATTATTTTTAAGAACGATTAATTTTTTATTTTATTTTTTTAAAGAAAAAGTGCAAGAATGTGAAAATAGTGGGCCTAGAGATACCGAAAGATACAAAGAGTACTATTTTGGATTGACTTTTGGAAGATGAGGAGTTAGGTCCGCATCACATGCAAATACGGTGAAAAGCTTTTTGGGCCGTAGAAAGTGGGCCCATAACTACACGAGTCCTGTCTTCTAAACGCCATCATTTCTTCTTTCTTTATTCAAAGCTACCTTTTTGTATTTAATGAATTTTAGGTGCACACTTTTTATTGTAAAGTTTTTTTGTTTTAATATTACTCACGTCTTTTTTCTCTACTCCATCCATTTAGAGAAGAAACATTGGTTTGCGTAGATTTGTTTAGATTTGTTTAATTCTCCGTCGAGATCCAGCTAAGATAAGGAATTTTGTGTCGAGACTATTCTATTCTGATGCTCCGCATTGCCTTTTTCGGAGAAGCGAATGGGCATTATGTTTAGTGGCGGATCCAGGATTTCAAGGTCGTGGATGCTCATTCAGTGATCATATAAAAAAATTGGTTCATGTAAGAATCGATCTTTAACTACTTCATATTTGTGCACTTTATTCTCACCTCTTAACCAAAGCACCGAGAAGACTTTTTGTTTAATGGGTGTTTGCTAGTTCTTTATACCAGTATTCCCTATATTTTCTATATAATTATACTGATTTTGTGTCTGGGTTAATGAGTACTTCAGCACCCGATGCTGTTAACTTAGATCCGCCCCTGATTATGCCGTAAGTCAATTTTTGGGATGGGGAGTGAAGAAGGACTAGAAGGATAATTGATCGACGAGTTTTTTTAACCACAAATAAATAATCACTAGAATGTTTATCTATATGTGAACATTTAATCTACATGTATATCATGGATCTCTATATATACATATATATTGTTTTTGTTTAATTCTTTCCCTTCTTCCTTTTAAAGAAAAAACTGTCAAATAAATTAGAACGGAATATTTAATTTAATCCAACAATAAGATGGACCTCGTATTTTTGTATGTTTCATTAGCAAGAGAATGGTAATACAAAGTTACAATCAAATATCAAATAAAAGGTAGATTAAAGAACAACTAGTATATCTTTAGCTCCATTATAGAATAGATTTTTAGCATTAGGTCATATTGGTATTTGCTTGGCTAATTTTGTGCATGGTAATTAATACGAATGGTTTCAAATCCCTTTTCCCACTTTGAAAACCTAACTTAACAATTTTTTTTTTAAGCCCCTTCCAAATTAGGAGGATCTATAATGTTTCTACACTTTTCCTCCAGCGTGACTCGAACCCAGGACTAACAATCGTGGATGGAGGTGCTTTACGAACTAACTTGACAATTAATATTAACAAAAAGATGTATGAATGGTACTTCTGACTTTAATAAGTTCATAATGATTCATATAATTTAAATGGGTATGAGCTAATGGAGAGGTTCCAAGTTTGGTGGAGTTTTGAAATTAAAATGTTTAGCATATGGCTCGTCCTTTTACCTTATTTAGTTAATCACCATCATTACTTATTTATCACTTTCTTTTGGTATATTTCCTTTTATTAGATGCAAAATCCAAGAAGACAACTAATATTAGAAGAAAAAGAGAGTATATCTTTAACCATCAAAATCAAATTAAAAAAGAAAATATAACAATAGAGAGCGTAATTCTCCCTACACGTATATTGGAGCGAGAGCGTGCGCTAAGTTCTTAAACAAGATTGCTCATTTTTTTTATGCCTTGAGAGGTCATTTGGTAGGCTGTACTAAGTAAAATAATTTTTCTATAAAATTTAACTCGTCCAATATAATGTTTGGTTGTTCAATTCAATTTATGCATACCTAATACATCGATTACTTATACCTCATAGGAGGGCTTAGTTAATACCAAGGGATTACTAATTCATGTATTAACTATATGTGGATAAGACCCTAAAATTACTAAACCGCTCCTCAAACCCTTTTCCTAAATTGCTTTATATACAGAAAAAAGAATATTCAAGGGTATAATTGTAAAGAAGATTTTGTACAGTTTTAAACCAAACACAAGCTTAGATTATATATTGTATAGCTAATTTTTAATATAATGAACCAAACACCTGATAAAAAATAATCTCAGCGCTACAATCCCTGCATTACTAATCCTTATATTACTTGTGTTCGTACCAAACGACCCCTGAGTTGTAATTATACTAAACACCAACCCTTTATCTACCTTCCAATACAATTCACTAGCTTATCCCAACCTAAAATAAATTTAAAAATCTTAACCTAATTTAAAGATTGTGAACCTTTTAAATGAAAAAAGAAAGAAAAGCAAGAAAGAAAGGAGTAGAAGCAAACTACAAAAATAGGAAGAGAAATAAATGAAGAAATGAAAGAAGGGCAACGCGTGGCATAGAAAATTAAATGGAAGAAAGCTGTAAGTTGAAGCCAATAATAAAACGAAGTCTCTCAACTATATTGAACGCTGACACTCCTGCTATAATAAATTCATAAAGTTGCTTTTTGACATTTCAACAGTTTAAGTACAGAGAGTGACCACTCTTAAGTTTTAGGTCCACACGGTAAAATGCCTTTGCCTTAGTCAAATTACCCTTTTTTTTCAATGTGAATTTGACTAGCGATAAGTGAGAATTACTCAGTTAATAAAAGAATTTTTACTTACGATTGTTAGGTTTTGGATTCGAGTCACGCTGGAGGGGAAGTGTGGAAACACTATAGGTACTCCTAATTTGGGAGGGGTTTAAAAAAATTGACTAGGCGATGGATTTAAGGAAAAAAATTGGAGCCAGTGCACCGATAGTCATTCTCAAGTATGTTATTTAGAGATTTATCGATACTTATTTTATCGTGAAATTTTAAGTTAAAAATCTTAACTTTAGGACAGTTAATACCCTTTTTTCAATGTAAATTTGACTAGGCGACAAGTGAGGTTTGCTCAGTTGGTAAAAACACTTTTGCTCACAACCATTAGGTCTTGGGTTCGAGTCATGCTTGAGGGAAAGTGTGAAAATACTATAGATCCTCCTAATTTGGGAGGGGTTTAAAAAAAAATTGACTAAGCGATGGATTTAAGGAAAAAAATAAGAGCATGTGCACCGATAGTCATTCTTGAGATGTTATTTAGAGATTTATTGATATTTATTTTATCTTGAAATTTTAAATTAAAATTTTTAATGTTAGGATAATTCATGACATTTATCCCAAAAATTTGAATTGAAAAATTAAAATTCATGATGTATTGACTAATTCTTAAATAGCAGGACCATTAAAGTGGCTACTTGATATCGTTCCTTTAAAAAAATAGAATTCTCAATGCCGTTCCTTAAAAGAATTTAATTCTTAAATTGACTAATTCTCAATGTGAAATCTCCCATTCACCCCCCACCCCCACCCCCACCTACCCACCTCCCAATTTGTGTTTTTCTCAAGTACAAAGTGAAAAAATTTCACATTTTATAGTACAACTTTGTTGTAAATGACCTACTCCATCCATTTCATCGTATGTCAATTTGACTTGGCGATGGATTTAAGGAAAAAAATAGGAGCAAGTGCGCAGATACTCATTCTCAAGGATGCTATTTAGAGATTTGTCGGGTATTTTTGTCTTGAAATTTTAAACTAAAAATCTTAACTTTAGGACAATTCATGATTTTTTTGTCCCTAAAAATTGAATTGAAAAACTGAAATCCAGGACACACTGGCTAATTCTTAAATAATAGGACCATTAAAGTAACTACCTGATGTCATTCCTTAAAAAAAATAAAATGCGAAATCTTAAACATATTATAACATCCGAAAGTCTAAAATTTTTTTTTTTTCCACATATACAAAAATCTCATCTTAATAGTTGAGCAATAATAACAATAATTATCAAGTTACTTCTTTAAGATGTGAGCTCAAGTCTTGAGAGGCTTGCTCAGTTGGTAAAAGCATCTCCACCCACGACCTTTAGGTCCTGGGTTCGAGTCACGCTGGAGGAGAAGTATGGAAACACTATAGATCTTCATAATTTAGGAAGGGTTTAAAAAAAAATGCATGTCGACTCTTGAACTCAATGTTAATTTTAGATAGTAAAATAAGCTTTTAATACAAGACTACATATGTTGCTAGTTACTAGTTGACAGTTAGGGCTGGTGAAGAAGAATTGGTCAAAGAATATAAATGAAGAACACTATAAAAAATTGTGTTTCCATTTTAAAAAGAGTTGCATTAGAAAGGAGCTAAAGATTTAAAGGGGTGATAACATTTAAATCAAACATATTCAATAAAAATAACAAAATTAAATAAAATTTTCTTTACTCGAATAATATAAAAATGACAATGAAAAGAATAAATCCTTCTCATAAACAAAAAAATTTGTGGTAGTTCACTAATAAAATTTTACGCATAATAAAACAAGAAAAGAAATTGTCTTTCTTTTGAATTGTTAAAATGGACAAGTAAAAGTAAAAATGTATTTTTAGTATAATAAACAAGTCAAAATAAACGACTTAAAAATATATTTTTAGCATAGCAGACACGTAAAAATAAACGGACAGAGTACTTATCTAATAAATAAATTAGTTCTCTTTGAATAAAACATGGAACCACTTTTCAGTCACAATTACTACAATGGTAATACAGAGATTGCAAAGGACTTGTAGTAGATAAGAGTAAAAAGTTGAATCATAAATGCCATATTTTGAATACAAAAGAAAGTTACGGCATTCACTTCCAACCAATAGGTCGTGAGTTCGAATCACCCCAAAAGTAAAGTGGGAAGTTCGAGTCACCCCAAGAGCAAAGTGGGGAGTTGGAGTCACGTCTTGAAGGGAATAAAAAAAAATAAAAAAGAAAAAAGAAAGTTATGGGCCTTAACTTTAAACAGAAAGATCCTTTTCTCAGCAGCTATAAATACAGCAAAGAGGAAACCAAATCTCAAACATCAAACACAAAAATCTCTATTCCCAACTGCCCTCTTCTCTTCTATTATTCACTTCAAAACAACAAGACAACATTTTTCTCCAACCATTTCTCTGTTTTTTGACTTGTCTGTTTTTTTAGCTCTCTAAATTCTCCATTAATCCTCAAATTTTTCTCTGGATAAGTGGATTTAACTTTAGAAAAAAGGGGCAAATTTTTTTAGTACCCTGTTTTCTCCTCTGTTTTTCTAATTTTATGAAGTGATAATGAACAAAATCCAAGAAAACAACACCATGTCTTGCATATTTGATGAGGGGGCTCAAATTCGATCTTCGTTATCTCAACTAATTTTAACAAGTGGTACAAACACATTAGACTCAATATTTTCTCATTGCCAAGAAACAAATCAAATAACTAGCCCTGTTTTTGAGCCCTTAGGTTCTTCAGTTTACCTTAGACAAAGAGATTTGCTACAAAAGTTTTGCCAAGAAAACATAACAAATATCTCAATACCAACAACTTCCACAACTTTCCCACTTCAAAGCTCTCTGTATACACAGAGTTACAGGTTTCCAGAGAAGAAAAAATTGTATAGGGGAGTGAGACAGAGGCATTGGGGAAAATGGGTTGCAGAAATAAGACTTCCACAAAACAGAATGAGAGTTTGGTTAGGTACTTATGACACTGCTGAAGCTGCTGCTTATGCTTATGACAGAGCAGCATATAAGCTTCGCGGCGAATATGCACGCATGAATTTTCCTAATATTCGTGATCCTAGTAAGTTGGGATTTGGAGATAGTGAAAAAATGAATGCTGTGAAGAATGCTGTGGATGCTAAAATTCAAGCAATTTGTCAAAAGGTGAAAAGAGAGAAAGCTAAAAAAGGTGCCAAGAAAAAGTGTGAAAATGAGAGTAAAGTTAAAGAAACAATGGATTCATCATCTTCTACTTCTTCTTTGGTTGGTGATGTGATTTCACCAAGTATTTCTGAAGATGGATTGTGGAGAAGTGAGAATTCGAATTGTTCTATTTTTGGTGACTGTTTAAAGGAGCCATTAATGGAATCTGAATTTGATAGCTGTTCACTTGCAAGAATGCCTTCTTTTGATCCTGAGTTGATATGGGAAGTTCTTGCTAATTAGAACTTTCTTTAGTTGGTATGTTAAGTTTAATTAGGAGCTGTTCTTGGGACTTAGTGGTACCATTTTATGTTGTGGGGAATGTAAATGGTTAATTTTGAAGTTTAGCTATCTATTTATGACTACTTTTGAATTTGTCTTGTGTTTCCTTATGGGATGAATGGACATATTTGAGCTCTATTTACTCCCAAGTATCTGTACCAAATATGTGGAGGGACTATACTGGGTATGATGTTGTTTGTTATTTCTAATAAAATTAATATAATTTAAAACATAACGATTTTGTTTTACTGCTTGAGGTGGTGATAGCTTTTATATATTTGCTTAATTATAAGCTTGCATAGTGCTCTTCCTATTTGTTTTCTCGGCTTTCTTCTGCCGAACCGAACGAAGACTGTTTCTCGTACCACTGTACCTATTGCACTGACTCTTTCACTCTCTTTCTTCATTCAGGAAAGGTGAAGATTGAATCGGAACCGAAAACGAAGCTAAGTTTCTAGTATGGCATCCATCTTTTTAAAGGAAAAGTGCCACACATCTTTTTAAACAAGTTTCTACTTAAAAGGTATGATGATTTGGTTCTCATATCAACTTGAGAAACAGCAGAAAGAAAATCTTGAGGAAAATAAGTGTGAAAAGGAACAGTGCCACATATCCTAGATTTGCCATACCGTGTAACATGTGATGCACAAAGCTAGTTGACTATTTGAGATTTGAGAAGGCCACATGTGAAGCGCAGAGCTCACTGCCAAGTTACTGTGGTCCTGTTTCATTTAGGGGTTATTTGATTTGAAAATAAGTTGTAATGGAATTAGTTATGTTGGGATTAGTTATCCTAGTATTAATTCTTATTAACTGTTTGATATGTTGTATTAATACTAAGATTGTCAATTTTACTGCTTTATCCTGGAATAACGCATCCTGGATTACTATTCTACCATCTAGTATATATAAGTTATTCCAATACTATCTTTAATCCTCGGAAACTTATCCCACGATTAGTAACCAAATAAGGGAAAGATAATACTAAATTTTTATCCCAGGATTATTTTTTCAGTATCCATCATGCTATAAGACCCTAAGAGTATAATAATAAGTTTAAAATTAAAGAGCTTCCAAATAAAAAATATGTCATTCTTGTTCGAACAAACAAAAAAGAAAAGAGTATAACACAAAAAGAGAACAGTAACTCCACAATATTTTTTTCTTTATCTACTTTACAAGAAAATCATATACGTGTTTCCCACTATGGCTTGGTTTGGCTACAAATGTAAAGTAAAATGATATGGTCCTGAAACCTGGTGTGAATCAATCTAATGCAGTGAGATCAAAGCAGGCGATGGTGATGTCTCAGTAACGCTCGCCTGACACCTTTAGAACCGTAGGAATGCAAAGAACCAAGGCCCACTATTTGTCTCACAGACAACATTACCCACAATAGTCAACAAAATCTTCTGAGTTTTGATAATGCTTGTCTGAACCAGTTATAAGTTCATTACTTCATTAAATGAACAAAACTTATCATTGCAAATTCTTGGTAGACAACGTAGTATTCGAAGCTAATCCGTATGTTTTAGTAAGATTTGTCAACTGCAATGAGAATTTGATTTTGACGCTACAAGTCTCAAGAGGGAAACTACAGATTAACATTTAGTACAACCCCCAATACATGGGGAGAGCATATTACAAGCTTTATCACTCAAATTAAGCATAAGACTAACAAATTAAGCACAAGACATAGCACTAACATATAATTACAATCACCAGCAGGGTCGTAAACAACATGTATATTGAAGATCTTATAAGAACACTACCAGCTAATTGAATTCCTTGATTGCTTAACTTTTGCATTATAAGAAGTCTCTATCTCCTCCTGCATGGTTATGAGCGATGTCAGTTTCCCCACCAATGAGTTTAATGTAAAACATAGATGGCAGTTATAGAAAAAATTACATGCTTAAAACACATTATTAGTTGCTCACAATTTCTGCACGAGTATGATAAACTACTATTGAAAGGACAGGCATGGCAAGATAAATACACGGATGATTTATTTCAAGTAGTTGATATGTACCTTGCAAGACTTATGCAGAGGATCCAAGAAGTATTCCTTAAAGTATTTAACACATTGTACGAAAGATGTTCCATCCCATTCTGAGATAACTAGAACATCAAAGAGTAAAACCATAAATTTTGAATCAGTTGGACTTGGAAACAACAAAGAAATACACTGCAGTGGCAAGAGAACCAAGTTAAATATAGGGACACAATTACAAACAGGCTCAATGTTTAGATAGTAAATAGTCCGGCTAGAGTGAAATTCACAAGTTATGATAGCTGAATGATCAATGCTTTAGTTTAATGGAGTATCAGCTAAGAACCACAAGTAAATCATTGCTATTTCTGACACCACTTGATGGAAAGAACAAAAGGGATCAGAATAATTATCTCAAAATACAAGTTAAAAAGAAGAGAAGAATTCAGCATACCATTTTTCCCTTCTTCCATACCATTGTCCCCTTCTGCTATAAAACCTCCAGCATTAAGATCCCCAATAAGCTGCAATACAGTCAAGTTAGTATCAATAAGAAGAAAAAGAGAAAGTAGTTGGAATAAGAAAAGATGTCTCGACGTACTTCAAATTATTTGACAATATATTGCCAAATTTTACAACTTCTGGATGCAAAAGGATGAAAATAATGATGATTAACTTATCTCATAGGTGCACCAACCATGCTATAACTGATTAATGGGTAGGATCATTAACAGCATTACGCCATATTTAGTAATATATTGAAACTGGAAAAGAATAACAGTCTGGTCTCGACTACAAGGAATAGAAATTCATTTGACCAGGTTCAGTAACCTTTTGCCGTTACTACAGCCAGCCTTGACTAATTGAACATCTGGAAGGATGTCAATAAGGCGAGGCAGCAAAGCAGTAGTTAGATCATGAGGACACCATTTGCTTCTGAATGGAACATTTGGTTATGGAAGACTTGGAATGGACAAGCTTGAGTACTGATGATAGACACATTTTTCTATATGGTTTTCCAAATGACATTACAAACCTTGATTTCACTTCTCATATAGTAACATTATATACAAGAATCAACCAATTGAAATCATCAATGCTATCTTGAAAATGCTAAAGGCAAGCTATACAAGGATTGTTCACCTTGGAAAGGGTTGGAACAGCAGAAGGATCAAGCTCGTCACACTTCTTGGGATCAATAGGAATACAAACGTGGCCTAACAAAAAGAAGCGCAAAGAATTCTGTTAAAATGTACCGGAGACAAAGATAGCCAATGATTCAAGTGTCCTGTCTTTTAGGTGCTTTTAGGTTCAACATATAAGTTTCGAACCTGTTTTGGGGTGCACACAGAAAGGAGCTTTTAATAAGTGATTCATGTGCTTTGAGACCTGAGAGGTAAACGAAGCAAATCTTCAGTTTGAATTCATGAAGTAAAACGTCAAAGGATTATAATCAAGTCCCATTGTATTTGTTTCTCTACATGCCTGTTATTCCTGTGGGTATTAAAAAAGAATTAAATTTTTATATTCCATATAAGCAGAAGTGGGGTCCCAAAAAAGGGGGGAAACTGTAAATAACACAAACCTCCATATCAAGCCTTGGATAGGTAAATGAAAACACAATCTCTTCGATGCATCTGCGAAGACCCTGGCCCTGAAATGCAAAATGGAACCATGGGTAACAGAAACAGATGAATCACTTTGGTATAAATTTGATGTTCAAGCAATGAAAAGCCCCAACCAGATAGTAGAAGAGATTACGAGAAGAGCAAGAAATACATCCCCACCTTTTAGCTAATTTACTAAAAAGATAACATGGCTCTCACTCAATTGGTGAAGGAACATGATAGATCTTGGATAATGAAATAATGATACACAGTAAGAGAATCTCAATGTTTTCAAGACTAAGAATTAGGATAAACTCGAGTCTTGCAATTAAAAAGACAGTGAAAAACTTTGACCTCCCCAATTACTGGTCAGTAAAAGATTGCTACCTTTTTACTAGATAACAGATGTTTTAGTTGTTCCCAACGGACAACATTAATATCTTCTTTTGAGCGCCTATTAGACAGCCACCTTCCCCGGAGCTCAGATGTAATAGCTGAAAAATCACCTCAACTTCACTAACTCAATGAGATGAAAAAAATTGAACAAGTGATGAGAGCTAAACTTGCATACATTCATCAGGTATCATTTCCAGTATCTTCTCAAACCTCTCCTCATTCAGGAACAAATTTTGACTTGAAAGCAGTCTTTTCTCAAAGTAATTTTCTAAGACTTTAGTATATGATCTCCTGCAAAAGGTAGCAGACGACTCAGAAAAACCTAAACCGAAATGAAGAGGAAGTAAATGGAGAAAACCTTACACGAGGAAGGGATGAAGTGCAGGACCCACTAGAGAAACCTTTTTATTGCTATTCTCATTGCCCTGAATGATAAACCAAATATTTTTTCTGTTAGAACCTCAAGCCATCATCATCTCCGATAGGACACATGTAAAAACATCCCCAAGTACCTTGTAGACACGAAAATAATCAGCAATTGCAGCCCTCTGTTCATTGTTCAACCTGATTGTGATGATGGTTATAAAAACAATATAAAACTAGTATAATATCCAAGGCAATAACCATGTCAATAAATACTAAAACAAACAGCAATTGTAATACACTTCTGGTTGTAAATGCAGCAGTACCTTCTTGCTTTTCCATCACAAACCCAACAGTGAACTCCACGCCTACCACTGTATACCCACAGAATGTGACTAAACCCAAAGTCATCTGTTAAACAACAAAACGAGGATGTATTTCAACATTCATTTACAGAAGTACTCGGTTAAGCAAATCAAATGTCCAAATTGATTCCTTGGCAAATGACCGGCTTGTTTTTTCATGTCATACAGACTATACCTCTGAGAGAAGTATCAATGACCTTGATAGCAACTGTCATTAGTGGCCAGCACTCCAAACAAACATCAGCTCCTGAACAGCAATATCTAACATCATCATAATCTGAAATATCCTGCAGCAAAATATGAATGCGACAAACTTTTAGCTGAAACATGAATTGGTGGCTTTTCTGCAGAAAATTCGATATTTCAAGTTTCAATGAGCTTACAATATCAAACACAAGCTCTCTTTCCACAGGTGAGAATATATTATCACCTCCTTGCGAATAGGCATGCCTTTTTGAGGGCTGCAACACAGAAAAGAACAATTCCAAATGTTAATAAAAAAGTTTAGAATATATCTATCCTGCTAAACAAAAGAAGACAGAGAAATTGGGGTTATTTAGGCTATGAAGAAGCATCAGAATGAAAGTAAGCATATCCATAACTTAATGTATAGCCATTTTATGTGTTTCCTAAAAGAAACTCCATTTTTCTTTTGAAATGAACTAACATGCAGTTATAGTAGGAAAACAACCTTCGTTGGAGCCTCTGCCACATAAAAGCCACAGATTCACCATAAGTAGATTTTTCCTAAATCATTTTGTATATAGGTACTAAAATGAAGCTTCAATGCAGGGAGAAAGACAATAGCAGAGATCTTACATCCACACTGTAGACAGGTCCAATGTCTATTTTAAAAGGACATTTCTCCTTGATAGCATTTTCCAGCTCAGATGCAGTATTAAACGATTGAAATCGCAAGTAAATATCATTATCCAATGTGAATGAGAACTCCCTCCGACCAAAGTATGAGTGATCACAACCTGGATGCTTTCCATCTGGAGAACCCGCAATAGCACAATGTTACAGAAGATATATCAAATGAGAAACTCATATCAAGGAACTGCTTTTACCATTGCCATAAGAGAGCCACTTGAACATTTCAGCATAAGGGAAAAGCTTTCCTGCAACAGCGAAAACTTAGCTTGAGAAATACAATCTCTAAATGGTTTTGGAACCAAATAAAAATTACTGTATAGTTACAGAATTTCTTATTTAAGGAAGAGGGATTAAGGAAGGTACAAACTTTGCAACAACATAGCTCTATCACGTCAATTTCAGAATTTTCCAACTCAAAATTGCACTCAAGGCAGAAGATGTTAAAGCATCCTTCAGAGTTGATAAGTACTATAAGAACACTATTCATCTGATTGTACTTAAGATAATCCAATTCAAAAGCTTCAATTTTGAAGAGGTATGTACACGATTCCCAAACAAGCATTCAGGTAGCAACTGTTTGTTTCATCAACATCCACTGAATAACTTCCAACTCCAATTCTGTTAAATGGATCTGAGAAGTCAGTCACTTGACACTTACATCACAAACACAAACTAGTCGGAATTGACCTGATGGCTCATCTGTATCCATTCCTCTCTACTCAAGCCCATTTTATTCCAATATCAAATAACATGCCCGTCGGTTGTCAAATTAGATTTATCTAAAACTAAATGTTCTACAGATATCAAGCTTATCCCTATATGGATGTACAGATGTCTAATCATAGTATCTATTATATGTGTTAAAAATCCACTAAAGAAGTACAAATAGATTTCCAACCCAATATACCAAATGAGCAGTGTTAATTCCGAACTCGAATTCATAAAGTTAAAATCCCGAATACGTATCTCTGTACAAATAAACAGGTTAAAATGCACGAAATTCGAGATTTACCGTAATAAGCTTTTAGATAATCGGCGTTAAATCCATCTGGAACGGCATTGTCCTCTCCGTCTATTAACATGTAGTCTCTTCCGTTCTCAACTTCTTCTCTTGTCATTTTCCTTTAATCCAAATTTATAGAAATTGAAACGGCAATGTAAATAAAAATGTTCTACATTTTGTTCAGCAGAGTAAAAGCTAGGGTTTAAGGAAATCGATTATAGACAAATGCAAAGCTATAAAAGACTCACGATAAAGTTGAATCACCGGATGGAGGTGGCGGTGGATACAGCAGGCGGCGATGAAGATCTAGAAGAGAGGAACCTGGAAATGGCGGGAAAAACAAACGCAGCCAGGATAATAAAGCATTAGGCTTGGCGGGGAAAAGGTGAATTTATTGAAAATTCTGGGCCGTCCGATTTGGTTTGGCTGGACCGCTGGATGTGTATATGGGAAAGTGGACCACATTTGCACAGCTAGAAACGGGTGAAGTTAGCCGTGTTACTTGTCTATTATACTAAAAATATATTTTTAGATTTAATTTTTTATTTTAAAAAATTAAAAAATAATTTAAAAAATTTTATTTTACTTTTATCATTAATTATTCATTTTCAAAAGTATTTTTCTAAACTTTTTAAAATGTTATCACTTTTAGGGGTTATATAATTATATATATTATATTTATTTATTTCTTAAAGGATGTGAAAGTCCAAAGTGGACAAGTAAAAGTAAACGAAAAAACTATAAAATAACTGTAAAGTTTTTAAAGTTTAGCCCCCTCGCAATAAATTAACTTTTGTTCTAAACTATCCGTATCTATATATATATATATATAATTATAAAAGTGCGAATATAATATTGGTTGACAAAAACATCCTTAATATTTCTTGATAAAAACTCATAAGAAAAGGGTATAACTAAAATAATATATATTCGGATAAAGTTATAGTATAATAAATAAAAATCGTATATAACTTCTAATTTAAGGAGAGACGTAATTGAACTCAAATATAGTTTGAAAAAAATTATAACTCGTATGTGGCTTGGGGATGTCGAAGTTCCATACAAGGATTTATGTGTCCCATACGGAGTATTAGTTCTTAAAAACTTTATCGTTTCGTATTTTTAATATAACTAGTTTTTTGTAACATGCATTGAATATAAAATTTTATAAAAAGTATAAGATTTTATAAGACAATATTAATATTGTTAAAATAAAATTTTGAATAAATAATTAAAAATAATATATAATTACCTTCATGAAATTATTTATTAGTTGCACCCTTAAATATTGCGGGGTCCTATGACTCCCCTTGTCTTTATTTTAAGCGTAATAAATAATAGTACCTTTTAAGCCTATCTGGCACTGAGAGTGATTATCACTCTCCTGAAGAGCGTGAAGACGGAAAAGAAAGTAGGGTTAAATTTTATTTTGCAGTTTTTTGTTGTTTAAATTTATTATCTATATCTATTTTCAAAAAAATTTCTTCTTATTTATCCCTTTTCTCATCTCTTTCGTGTGAACCCAACAGGGGGGTAATGTCTCCTTCCTCCCCAACCCCTCCCTCTTACCTCCCCTTTTCTTTCATCATAGTTGTATGGGATCGAATACGATCACTTGTATAGGGAGCATTAATTTTGAATTTTGAAGATCGGCGTCAATTGAGGTCGTCATCCGGTAAGTCGAGACCGATACATCGAGAAGGAAAATTCGAGGTCGGATGTCATCAAAACAAAACTCGAAGCCAAGGCGTTCGAGATGAGATTATCGAGACCGGTTCGAGTAAAACATCTTATGAAAAAAATATCAGATTTGCGTAACGGAAGGACCGGAAATCTCGTGACATGTAAACATCTCGGCGGGAATCGCGGCTCAAATCAGCAAAGACGTTGAACCCAATAATTTTAGGGATTTTTTAGCTTGTAAATAAATCTTTTACCTTGTATAGAATTATTTTCTTTTCCTATATAAATAGACAGCCCTACTGTAAAAAGGCAGTGACACAAGACACGATCAATATACAAAGTTTGGCATATTATAATTACTCTCTTTATCAACACTAATTTCATTATCGTTCATCTTAGAAGATTCCACCACAGTTGAATTATCCAATATGGTATTAAAAAAATGGGATTGACTAAACAATGTGGTATTTATTACACTTTAAACAAAGATAAGAAGGTCATAGGACCCCGGAATGTTTGAGGGTGCAATTGATAAACGGAGACAATTCAATGGGTAATTATGTATTATCCCTAAATAATTATATACATAAAATAATACAATACAAGTTTACATGAATGATAAATATGGATCGTTATATGGTGAATTATTTGTTGAGATCAAGATGATTGGATAATATTTAAATCTCCGAAAATAAAGAATCAAAGTTTTAATTAGATACGTGCGAGTTTTTTGACTTTAATTTTATGAGTTACAAACATGTCATGAAACGTATTTCACCTAACATATTCTTTAGATGAAATTTCTACCGTACCTTCTTTCCAGTTATTTCGGTTGCTTTGTGTTAGTGAAAGTACAAGAAATTACAATTGAATAATAAGATAAACAAAAAATAATAAATATTCTTTAGGCTGAGATGTATATATTTTATTTTTTAAAGGAGATTTAAGCCCGTCGCGGTATAATCTTTACGAATCCAGCAGTAATACTTTTGACTTGTTCCCTTAAAAATACAATAATACGACCATATCGTATGACTCAAAGTAGTGAATAAGTTAGAGATCAAGATTTTCACATTCTCTCAGTTCACTTTTTTACTGTACCAATTTTATCTTTTCATGCACACCACAATACATTCACATACGCAAACACAAAAAGAAAATACCAACTATTTATAGGTGTAGAATTTTTTTATAGAATAAATAATAAATTAGTAAATTAATAATTTTTAATATTCTCCTCGAGAGCGCAACGCATAATTGATTATGTATTTTGATTTTGTGCTTTATTTATTTTCATTACAAGATATAAATATATATAAAATTATTTTCGGACGGATTTGAACGGATATCTTTCATTTTTAGGAGAAAAAGTTGAATTTTTATATAGGATTAACATATAGTCCTACTTGATATCCAATACGAATCAAGAACCAATATATAATACTAAAAGTACCAAGCAATAATACATACACACAACACATTCCAATCTTTTATTTAACAATAATGCATTTACTTGTGAGAACTTTTAAACATTTTCATCTTTTCTACAAACTAGTATTATGCTTACATTTATGATTAAAGAGTCCATTATACCAACGTTAGAGGCTAAAATTTACATATTAATTTAAACTCTATTTTAGGCCATTCTCTTCATTTCTAAAGCACATGTTGGTCGAAAGTCTTAATTCATCGTCCACTAATCCAGATAAATAGATCCTATCGCACGGGAGGGATATTATTTCATAACACTTACTTAGTAGATTTAGGAACACATGTACTTTTTTGTATAGTTGACCTAGATTCACTTCAAACTGTTTTTGTAAATATAATTGTCTATCGACTCTATAAGATAGACAATTATCACATCATTATAGGTCTACCCCATCATAGTTATTTAAGCACAATTGGTCGTCAAGTTTGGACGACCAAGAGTGTACACATTTTCTATTATGACGTAAGGTTTATGTCCCCCTCCATTTCTGTACTTTATGATATATCTATGAAAATTAACACTAGGCATGCTGTCTAGTGGATTTTATTAAAAATAATAATAATAATAATAATCCTGTTATAGGATAAACTGTAATTTCCTTTGAAATTAAACTTTTTTTTAGTTTGATATTACCGATCATAAAAAGAGCCCTCCTACATACAACACCAAAAAAAAGAAAATCTTTAAATTGGAAAACAAAAAACAAAGCACCAATAAAAATGGTAAATAGTTCAAACAAATTGAACAACAACAACTTGGCCAAAATAGAGTAGTTATTTCACAATAAAGCTTTTCATTATAAACTGACTTTATCCATGGTTGTTGGTGAATTATGTTTAACTTAATATACACCATTCAAACCACAAGCGAAAATTCAAATAAAATGTTTATAAAGGATTATATATTCAGTTATTCACTCTTAGGGGTCGTTTGGTACGAACACAAGTAATGCAAGGATTAGTAGTGCAGGGATTAGTAATGCAGGGATTGTAGTGTTGGGATTATTTTTTATCAAGTGTTTGGTTCATTGTACTAGAAATTAATTATGCAATGTATAAGTTTGGATTTAGTAATTTTAAGTCTTATCCATGTATAGCTAATCCATGGATTAGTAATCCCTTCCTTTCCATGGTATTAGTTAATCCCTCATATGAGGTATAACTAATCCATGTATTAGGTAGGAGTAAATTGAATTGACCAACCAAACATGATATTGGACGGATTAAATTTTTATACGGGGATTATTTTATTTAATACGGCCTACCAAACGACCCCTTAGTACAATAAAGACATAAAATTCTGCATGCAGTTCAAGATTCATTATTATAAGCACTTGGCTTCTATTGATATGCGTTTGCGTCGTTTTCTTCAAAACAGGTTATGTGGCGTTTGGCTTCTATTCATATGCGTTAGGTTGCTTTTTTAGAGAATGAAATAGGGTATTTAAATTACATTTAAAGGGCAATTTGGTAATTTAACTTTACACTTAGGAGATTTCCACTTTTAATACAGTATTAGTATCTATAAATGTGCGTTGCACGTTAATAATGGCACATGATAGTTTAAATATTTATTTGTATGAAGAAATAATATAATTTAATTAGTGAGAGAAAATTTATATATAATACTGCAACAATAATCTAAATGCCGAAAAATATTACTGCATTAGCATAATACGTGTATTCAAATGAAAGGAAATCATAAGAATTTACATAAATGATCAATTTTAGTCATATTAAGTAGATAATTATGTATTGTAGTTTAAAAGTATCTAATGTGATGGTATCTTACTGAACACTTCTTTATAGACGGTATTTTTTTTGTATATGTTTCCTTCTAATGCTTTGGTTACTCTGCCATAACCAGAACTCTTGTTGTCGATATTGATATCTCTCTTGAAAGTGCAACATATAGTTATTCGTGTAAGAAAACATATTATGATAAATATAGTTTAATATTTAGGATGTTTGTCCTTGTGTTTTATTTATTATAACTGCAAAATATAAACATGCTGAATTTGGGGATAACCACATACTTAGACGCACATTGATCGGTATCATAAGCTCCGCATGTATGTCGTTATTATCAAAACTTCTATATACCACATGCGTACTGTTACATTAGCTATTAAGCGAATCTAAGTTTTCAGTATCAGGACGGGCGTAAACCTATATGCAGTGGAAGATCAATTTTAACTTGGTCTATTAAATATATGGCGACACTAATATATGTAAGAAATAATGAAGTTGACAATAAACATATACAGTAGAAGGCCAATTGGTTGATCAACATATTCATTTATGCTATCTACGATAGCTCTTTAATTTCTATCATGTAATTTGCACAAATTGCATTTTAATCTAATGATAAAACTTATTTCCTTATTAAATTCACTATTATTACCATTGGGGTTGATATCCAAGTGTTATAGAAGAACCAAATCATCTTTTATTGGATGTTCTTCTTCGTTTCCGACACGAAGCAAGAAGTTACCGAATGGTGGATCTGTTCTTACTTTATATTTCTTGTCATTTGAATATTTTTCATTTGAGGTCATAAGTATAATTTTCGCAAGCTAGCTTTACAGTTTCTAGTTTAGTCAATTTTGGAGCTACTGATCGTACTTGACATAAATCACCTCCCAAACTGTTTTTTTTTTGCCAAAATGTTCATCGATATCCAATATATCTCTAAAATTCTGGGCGATTGTTTCGATCGTCTGACGCGTAGCCAAAAACACTTTATCCCATATTATCACTTTTGATTTCCTTATAAGTTTAGTACTATTGATATGATTTGATATATCTGTGATGGTTATTTCAGTTATTTGAAGAGGTAAATCAAATCTAAAATGAGTTGTATGACATTATAATAAAATCGTTGCTGATATACCACAATGTTCTTGTTGCTAAAAATGTCACGCCTCTTGAAAATAGAAAATTATGCTTTGTGGGGTGGGGCAGAGCGGGTTGAAGTTTTCGCGAGTTTGCCCTTCAACTGCAGCGTCCCGCACTACGTGCCATCCCTACTTAAAGTAATTACGTTTTACAAATTAACAGTTTTTGTTGCGATACGTTTTGCCCACTTTAACAATATAGTTACTTTCATGAGTAAATTTTAGGACGGTGAGTCAATTTTACAGTGGTAACAATGATTTGCCCACGCTACTCTGCGAGGATTTTTCATAAAGCTTAGAGCCTAGTAACTATAGTTTGTCTAATTATCATTTGTTCAATTGTTGCCCCCTTGTATCACTTATATTCAAACGCGCGACGAATACAGTATGTAGGTGAAGTACCAAGAGTGTACACAAAGAATACAACATGTGTCGACTGTATACAAGGGTGTATACAAAGGATACAATCTGTATCAATGAAAGAGCATATACAAAAGATACAACATGTATCAAACAATATTCGTATCGACCGAGTTGAACTTGACGAATGCGTTTTGCTAGATAGAATTTTTTAGAAAGATTCTCCATTGTTAAATTCAAAAATTCGACTGTATTAATACCCGCAACGAATACATCCAACGGCAATACAGAAATACAAAAAAAAAAAAAATGCTCTTGCTAAGAGTCGAACTTACCTCCACTAACTAAGCAGACGTTCTAACCAACTGAGCTACAAAAGCTTTTTAATCTCTTATTTTATGAATTTGCTATAAAATTTAAATATAAATATGAATAATAAATATAATTGTATGTGTTTGATGCATCACGTAATTTTTCCATACTTTAACCATATCCATGCTAGACGTTTGGGCCATGATTAGAGGTCCAAATGAACTGAACTAGTCATGATTCAAGTTCGAAAGACTGTAACACTCATATTGTTTAAAATCAAATATTACAATTATTGTAATATTTTTCAGTCTCGATTATTTTCTTAACGTCAATTTATTGTCTACAATCTCATTTGATTGAATTTCATACAGGTCAGACAAATTTATAACTGAAAACTATGCCAAGAAAGCATTACGTTACGTTTGATCCAATATTTCCATAGGATACCATGTATTCTACACTTTCGAATCTCGTAAATAGAGAAAAAAGTTTTCTTTTTTTCTTTGATTTCGCTCTCTCATACATGCTACGTGTAACATGATTTAATTAGGTATTTTTGTCTACCTTCATGTACTAACTAATTAAATTATGATAACATTTAGAAATTTTCAACATGTATTTTGTAAGATGGTATAAAATTTTAAAATTAAATTATTTTTTTATATATTATTAAAAAGGAGAGGAAAAAGCCTTCTTCTTAAGTCAAGTGGCATCCTTAAAATTAGCCACATGTAATGTATAACTAATTAAATATTTAACTAATAACTAGTTCAGCCGTATGACATAAACCAGAAAAAGCCACATATGATTTATTTGTTAATTAACTAATAATAAATAACTAAATCAAAATATTAGAAATTTTAATAAAATTTCTATCCATATTAAAAACTTTTCCAACGATCTCATCTATTACGAAGTTCAAATCACTGTTATCCGTTCAAATTAAGTATATCTCAACATTTGATTTCTATATTTTCGACGATAATTCAAGTTTACGACAATATTAAAATAATTTTAGAAATAAAAATTAATATTGAATATTTAAAGTTTCATATTCAATAAAATCTAACTATGATTTTAAATTAGAATCAGTTACAATCTTTATTCTTTTTGAATGAAAGGTAAAAAAATTGTATCTATATGTTAAGATTAGAGTAGCTTTCAACTCTATTCAAATTAAAATATGGATGTTTATCACTTATTTTGATTTTCATTTATTTTTTCAAATTATCATTAATTGATAATAATAATAATAATAATAATAGTAATAATAATAGTCTTTTGTATATATCAATAAAATGAGAGAAAAGAACTCATCTCCTTAAGTCAAATGGCAGTCTTAAAATTAGCCACATGTAATGTATACCTAATTAATTATTTAACTAATGACTAGTTTAGCCGTATGGCATAACTAGAAAAAGTCACATATAATTTATTTCTTAATTAATTAATAACAAATAGCAAAATTAAAATATTAGAAATTTTAGTAAAATATATATTCATATATTTAAAAAGAACCTAAAAAGAAAACCTTTCCAACGATCTCATTATATTATAAATTTTAAATCACCGTTATCCATTCAAACTGAATATATCTTAACATTTGATTTCTATATCTTTGACGGTTCTTCAAGTTTAGGACAATATTAAAAATAATTTTAGAAATAAAAAATCTATACATTATAAATAGGATATGAAAAAGCCCTTTTCTTAAGTCAAGTAACAGTCATAAAATTAGCCACATGTAATGTATAACTAATTAGCTATTTACCTATTTAACTAATAACTAATTCATCCATATGGCACAACAAAAAAAACCCACATATAACGTATTTCTTAATTAATTAATAATAGATAACTAAATCAAAATATTGGATAATTTTAATAAAATATCTATCCATATTTTTAAAAATAACCTAAAAAAAACTTTCCCAACGATCTATTATTGATTCGATATATTATTGATAAATTTATACAATTGAAGAATTAAGAAATTAAGCTTGAAAGTGAAGCCACGCGGTACTCAAGCTTGATATGAAGATAATATATTAAAAGTTGTTTAAATTTTATTAAAAGGATAGTAGTCAAGCTTGATATGAATCCAAGTAGCATATCGAGAAAAGGTAAAAATGAAAAAAAAATGATGAGACGTATATAAATTTGAGATGAGAAAGTAATTTTTCAATTATGAAGAAAAAAATATAATAGATAACATCACGTAATTAAAACATAATAAATTAAAAATCAAATAATATTGAAAAGTGAAAGAATTTCAGGTGAAGCATAAATAAACTTACTCATGTTAGGTAATGAAAGAATATCAAGCAATAAAGCATAATTTTAAAAGATAGTTGATTTTGATAATCAGATCTTAAAAACTAAAACTGTAATAAAAATTCAAAGGAGAAAGAAAAACTTTAAGTTCTAGGCATATCTTTCAAAAATATCAATTATTTAGAAATTTGGTAGATTTATAATTAATAAAAAATTAATTAATTTATATTTTTGACGAATTCAAATGAAGATATACAATGAAAAAACCGTTTCAAGAAAAAGTTTTAGAAGTAAGAAAAATATATATTTATATTTATATTATATTAAAAAGAGATATTAACAAAAATACTAAGTCAATTAACAAGCTAATAAAATATTATAATATTAAATAAAATAATAATAATAATAAAAATATAGTAGACTATATAATAAAGAAAAATAAGGAACTGAAAAGTTATTCGATAACCATATGAATCTTTTTTTAATTTCATCTGATTTTCTTATTGGGCATGTTCCACTAGATAAACAATAATAATTTAAAATTTAACTCAAGCAATATGATATAATATGATCAAATAAATTAGATCACACAACATGATTTATATTCTCCATGCATTGCGCGGGTGCTATACTACTACCACTTAGCAAAAAAGGAAAACAAATTATTATCAAAATTCTCAATTTCTTTTAAAGAATTAATGTAGGGCGGGGCGGGGCGAAAATAGAAAATTATGCTTTGCAGGGTGGGGCAGAGCAAGTTGAACTTACCTCCGCTAACTAAGCAGACGTTCTAACTAACTAAGCTACGAGAGCTTGTCGTTATCTTATTTTAGTTCAAAACAATTAATCTTTTATTTCAGGGATTGGTTATAAAATTCAAATATAAATATAAATGGTATATATAATGTATGTGTTTGATGTATCGCGTAATTTTTCTATACTTTAACCATATCCATGCTAGACGTTTGGGCAATGGTTAGACGTCCAAATGTACTGAACTAGTCACATGATTCAAGTTCGATAGAAGTCCAACTAGTTTCAAAAATGATGAAAAGTTATGGGCTTGTCAATGGTGTTCCATATCCTTGTCAATATTGGACTATACTTGCACGCCTATACCAATGTCCTGAAGTATTATTCGGGGATTGTTACACAAATAGCCGTTCAAATTCACTATTTATTTTTTTTAACTGGTATACATAAATTATATATTATTTATACATAGTTATAAATATATTATATATCTGATGGCTATTTTTAATTTAATAGATTAGTTAAAAAAATACAATTTATATTATTTTTTGTTATATATACATTATGTATGTTATATAAAAAAATTATATAAATTTTACACACTTTTTTTGCTATAAATCATTTATAGCACAGAGTAAAAATGATGATATCCCTATTTTATTTTTGTTTCACAAACTAGTGGAGGTATATCCAAAAGCATAAAAATTGGGTCCACTAATATAGGAAACAAAGCTAACACAATAAAACCAGTCAACTCAAGTTCTCCGATTATAACTAAAATCGAACTCTAATTCTCGTCAACACCGGAATAGACTAACTCTGAAAGAAAGAAAAGACGATGTACGAAACACGCTTTGCAAGAGATCGTACTCTGCCCACTTCGACATAGGTCTGAAAGTCTGAAAGAAAAGACAATTCTTTTCTTTCAGACCTATGTCGAAATGGGCAGAGTTGCCTTACGATCTCCTGAGATTGCAAAGCGTGTTACAGTGATTGAAGATTTCGTTTCTTTTGGTGCCGTTTGTACCTCTTGGCGAACTGCTGCTACAAAGAAATATTTCGATGTGTTTTCGCCCCAAGTTCCATTGCTAATGCTGGCTGATAAAGATGAAGATTATCGAGAATTTTACTCTCTTTCCAAGCAGAAAATTTCACGCATATTTCTCCCCGAAGTTAAGAGGGAGAGAGTGTTTTCCAACGGAGGGATGGATTTGCACTGTGGCATATAACGGAGAGATGAATTTGTTGAATCCTTTCTCCTGTAGCCAAATTCAACTTCCTTCAGAAATAGAATTTTGGGGTTTTCATGGTTACGAAGAACTACCTAAAGGAGAGTTCTGGCACGATATGGACAAAGCTGTCTTATCTGCCAATCCTTCAGTTACATCAGATTATGTACTGGTGGTTTCTTATTATGCAAACCATGATCTTTTGGCTTTTTGGCGACCTGGAGATCTTAACTGGACTAAAATTGATATTGCAAAAGCCGGTGCAGTAACAGCAATGACTTACTATAATGGGAAATTTTATTGTGTGACTTGGCGTGGCCAAGTTTGGGTTTTTGACATTGCAGGAACTGCCACTCCCCAACCAATTGTTAAGCCACAATTGCTTTTTTGCCTAAAGAATGATATGTTTCGTCACTATTCAGTTCAGTTCTACCTAGTTGAGGTATCCAATTCACTATTATTTGTTGCCCGATATTCCCATGGATTTGGAGGTCAGACCTTTAAATTTAAAGTGTATGAATTAGATATAATCAAAGGTGAATTGATGGAGATTAGCAACTTGGAAGATTCGGCAATATTTTTGGGCCTTAGTGGAGCAAGTTCGATTGAGTCCTCTAAGTTTACCGGAGTCAAGCCTAATCACATATATTTTACCGATGATTGGTACGACATTAAGAATGAGGAAGGTGGTAATGGAAGAGATATGGGAGCTTACAATCTTGAAGATGGAAAAATTGAATCTTTTTATCCTGGATTGTCACTAAGTCCTCTTTCCCCGCCAACTTGGGTCACACCATCAATCTGATAATGCCCTCACCTCCATGTCTTAACTCAGCACCTCAGATCATGAGGAGTTGTTGTCCCTTGTAACTTTGGTTATTTATTTGTTCTTCAAAATTATGTTTGAAGTTAAGTTAGATATAATATTTTCCTTCACTGCAATGCATAAATGTTATGTATTCATTATTTAATAAATGCTATTTCTAGATGATTGAGGATTCAGTTTGCTAGTATTAACTCTTTAATTTGATTCTCATCCTACATTCCAGCTCCTACCAACATGTCTTTTAGATGTCTTTGTGTTTTATTTATGCATACAGAAATACACGGCCTAGGTACGAAGTGTTGGAGGATGAAGCAGGTCCGAACCAGGCTTCAATTGTAAATCATAGTAGTTACGGCTGCTTGTGCACACACTTGTCTCCTACTCAAGAATGACCATTATCTACCAATGTATATGGTACCGGAGATCAAAAGACTTGCATCTGTTACACATGTGAAGCTGTTCAATAAGAATTATATGCTATTTGCTTCATTCATTTACCTTTTCTGTTGCATTATCAAGTTTTTTTTGATTTACTTGGTTGCTTTGATTCTTTATTTAAGGGTAAGGGACAACCAACTGAAACTTTTTGATAAGTAACCTTATTAAAGGCACCAAGGAGGAACTGACTAGGTATGGAAGTATCTGGATTTGATCCCTCAATTATGTGTGGGATCAATGAACTCGAATACAAATTCGATATCATTTGTAAAACACACTTCGCTATAAGATTCAAATGTTTTATACATCTTAGTTTACAATAAAAAGTCTTCTACTTTCTTCGAAGCATGAGTTCTTTCAAGCTAATATACTTTAAAAAATTGTTCGCCTCTGTTCCTTCCTCATTTCTGGCCCTCTTCCAGCTGTCTAATGCTTGATTCTGTTCCCGTGGCATCACCACTGCATCAATATTGGTTTAGCAACATGCGCTAACCCTTCCATATGTATCTAAAATGCAAAAGAACGTGATTGACTGATTCTGCTTTTTCCTTCACAAAAATCACGCCTGCTGCACAAGTTGTAACTTCTTTTCTGCAAATTATCCTGGTCTAAGCATGCATTGTGTACTGCAGTGCATCCAAAACCAGGCCACTTTTAATGGTGCTTTAGCTTTCCATATCGTCCTCCTAGCCCATTTTGCAGCTGTTCTCCAACCTGTCTCCATCCACTGTAGGTTACCCCTTTGATTTGTACACTGATTAACATGCTTAAGGAGTTCTAGCAGTGCATCACTCTACTAATCTCCCAGTCAGTTGATTTTCCTTTAAACTAGAAAATCCAATTCCCTCCACTTGCATTCTGCACTAGTGCTTTCCTTCTAATAACCAACAGCACACATAGGTCAGAGAATATATCTTTCAGTGTCTATCCATTTATTGATCTTCTTTTGATTTGTTAAACTACATTTTCTGCTCTTTTCCCATCGCTTATTTCTACTTGACGTTGTGCAAAAATTCCTCCCATAGGCTCCAATATGTTTCTAAACTGTGACTCCATGAGTTAGACTAATTGGTTAAGTGAACCAATCTTTTCCTGTACCATATTTACTTATGATCACTCTTTTCAGTAAGAATTTTCAACCATCGTTAATTTTTTAAAGCCATGGAGGCTAAATGATGGTAGAAACACAGTGTGGAAGACTGTTGTTATTTCAAAATATGGCATGGAGAGTTATTGAGAGCCAAAAGTAGTGAATACTCCCTACGGGGTGGCCATGTTGAAGCAAATAGTGAATATTTGGGTGAGTTTAAGGATAATATCAAACTAAAAGTGGGTAATGGGAGAAAAAATAAACTTTGGAGTTTGGACTGAGACATGGTGTAATGAAGGCTTGTTGATAGATCTTTTATCAACAGCGTTCAGTTTAACTTTGAATCAGGAAGCTATATAGCTGATTGTATTTGCATCTCTGCATGAGATTCTCAATTTAGAAGAGGATTCAATGATTGGGAGATGGATGAATTTAGTGATTTCGTGCAATTATTCCAGGTTATCGCACATGAAGAAGACAAGGAAGATTCTTTGTTATGGTCAGGAGGTAAGGATGGAAATTTCTCTGTGAAATCGTGTTATGAACTACTGAAAAAACAAGCTGGTGATTCTGAAATTCACTGGCCTTGTCAGATGCTAACCAAAGCTCCGTATAGCCTCTGGGGTTGTATGTTTTGGTGGATAGCTGCGCATGGTGCATGTCTAGCGCTGGGTAACTTGCAGAGGAGAGGGTATAACCTATGCAATAGATACTTTTTGTGCGAATCTGACGCTGAAACAGATAGCCACTTGCTTCTGCAATGCAAGCACACTTGGATGGTCTGGATGCTACTTCTAAATATGTTTGGGGTGCATTGGATGATGGCACAAAATTTTAAGGAGCTATTGACGATTGGCAGGTTCAAGGCATGGATAGAAGTTTGAAGAAGACTTGGAAGCAAATTCTTTATGCATCATATGGACAGTTTTGCTTGAAAGGAACAAGAGATGTTTTGAAGGAAGAAAGGAATCTTTTTCTGCTGCAAGGTACAGATGTATACAAATTTAAAGGAGAATCTGTAATTAGCATTAGTGATTTCATGGACTTGCTAGATGCTGTGTTTGAGTAGTCTGTATACAAGTCTAGAACATTTCATGATCTGCTTTGTTCCCCTCTTTTTAGTGTTTCATTAATGAAAATTTACTTATGAAAAGAAATAACCCTTTTATTCCAAGAACGCCTTCTCTTTTGCTCTTCTTTGGTGTTTGCCATCTCATTAGGTGCGACCATTTTCTTGTCGTGAATCGTGATTGCCTTCCCCAGGGAATCACTCCTTAATTTGCTTAGCTTTTCTGTGACATTGGCACACATTTGTATTTGGGACATTTCAATGATGCAAAAATGGGGGAAATTCCTGATCTAACTCAGATTTATCTTAATTTATTGATTTCGAAATGGTTTGCCACGCACATACACCCCAGTATATGTTCCTTGATACTGAGGGCGTAATTTGGCATTCCATCCAAGACATTAATATTCTTTCAGATTTCTCAATGACATTTTTTCACATGCTTTTATCTCTAAGGGTGTCTGCCAGTTTATGGATGCTCTGGCATGCATTAACCCAGAAAAGACAACTTTTGGCGTTGAATCATATGAAGGCCTGAGATTTTCTCTAAAGCCAGTAAGTAGCCTTCAAATACAGTAGTTGACTCTTCTGCTCCTCATAGAATAACGGTATAAAGAGCAAAAAGAACATGAGATACTTCCTCCCTATTACTAGGTCCATTAGCCACCTGGAAACCTTCCTAACCAGTTGTAATTTAAAGCTTTGTTCAGTACTAAGTTGAATGCTATCATTACTGATAAGAACAGAAATGGTGACAAAATCACCATGTCTCAAGCCTCTTTATGGGGAGAAAAGTGTTCTAGAGCTGGATTAATGACCACGTAGCATTTTCAAAAGTTGATATACATGCTCTAACCCATTTTCTCCCAAAACCCATGTTCTTCGACATACTGAAAAAAGAAGCTCAATTATGCTTTTATAAAATCTGATATGCAAAGTACTTTTGAGCTTGTCTGTTTCAATCTCAAATCAAGGTATTCGTTATCCTCCATTCTAATGAATGCATTTTGGTTTCCTGCAACTAGTTTATCAATAACCTTCTTGAATCATTCTGTGTGAACCTCTGACAGAATTTTATATATACCCTCAGGAGGGTAAGAGGTCTAAAATCTTTTATCTTTTAAAGCTCTGACGAACTGAAATTACAATGACATTGGGGTTTTTTGTAAAGTTTATCAGCTTAATCTTGATGGGATGAAGGAAAGCTATAATTTCCTAAATAAAGCAAGATCTTCTGTGCAGAATCAAGGTTTTGCCTTTTGTCTATGAAAAAATATGTTTTGAATTATAATTTGTTTCTACTGTTTACACGGTGTCTGATTGCTACTGTAGAACAAGTTTCTCCACTCATCCTTGTTTTTTTTGGTTTCCTTTGAGTGTTGAAATATTTTAGGTATATCTTTACCTGTACCTTTCTTCGTAAGCCTTGCTTCAAGATGTCAGTTCACTATTTTTTTTTTCCCCGGCTTTATGTTACTTGTTTTTTCCTTTTATTATGCGAAAAGCTCTAAACATTTTGCTTCTTTCATGGATGTGATCATATTATTGTTTCGAGTATGGATGCACTTCCTAAGCGCAATTTGTTCAACTCTTTGGCCTTTGTGCTGTGGATAACAAAGGCTTAAGATTCGTAAATACTTGGAACTTGTTCAGACACTGGATTAAGCTGTAAGAAGGTGGATTTTTTCTAACTCTACTGCTCCTTTGTTGCGTTTTTGTGTACTATTGTTCCTTCAACTGCTGGCCACTCTGCAAAGATACTGCATTTCTGGCTTCTGAACTTTTGTGAATATTGTTCACCCTCAAATCGACTGGTACAAACTTGAATAAGTGGGTTTCCTTGAATAAGTATATTGATTCTGTTCATTTCTAATCCGGCATTTGCTGCGGTAATATTGGAAATTCTGCAGTCATCTATAGTTCTTTCTATGCTTACTGAATCTTCTGAAAACCTGAGTTAGGGCACATTATTTTGGGAATTTATTGAATGAGCTATGTTGATCATCTTCTCCAGGTTCGTTGATATGACAAAGTCAAGCCCAGAAGGTAAGAAAGTACCTTTGCATCCTCTGTGCTAACTGTTACTTTTCACTTTTGTGCATTTTATGGTAATTAATTTTCTTGTTTCAAGTTTAGAAACTTCAATATTTTTACTCCCTTTAATCCAAATTTAGTAGATCTAATTTCTCTTTTAGTCCATCAAATTTCCTGAACTTAATTGCTGAAGCACTTTCACAGCATTTCTGCTGTACTTTTTCTTGATTCACTTACTGCTTGTAGGTAGAGGACATTTGAAGCTATAAGGCAAAATAAGAAATTCACTTCAGAATGGTTCTGCTATTTACTTTATAACCTTATGATCACTCTTCGAAACAGGCTGCATCCATCCCCCCCCC
>MCJB01049085.1:7967-33632 GCA_002018475.1 Nicotiana obtusifolia | reverse complement strand
GGGGGAGGTTTCTGCTGCTGTCTTTCCACCCTGGCTGTGTAAATTATGCTATATAGTTTCTATATGCATCATTCTCACTGGTACTGTCCTTGGGAATGGAACTGCTAAATATGTGGTATTTTATTGATCTGTCGAGTGTCTTAATGTTTCTTCACAAAACTTGCAGAACTACTCATCAATTATAACTGTTCATCCGAAGGTCATTGATGGAAGGCCGGGAACAATGGTAATTGAGTCATTTGTGGTGGATGTTCCAGATGGGAATACTAAAGAGGAAACATGCTACTTTGTCGAGGCCCTGATCCGGTGTAACCTCAAATCACTAGCTGACGTGTCAGAGCGCTTAGCCGTGCAGGGCCATATGGAGCCTATTGACAGAATATAGTTTACACTTTCTGCATATGCGGCAGTCTGGACATCGATCATTTTGCTAGAGCGTGCAGGGATTTGATTAGTAGACGAGTAGAGTGACTGGTTTTATGCTAGTCCCTTCTCGATCTCAGAAGTATATATACATATACATGCTTCCTTTTAATCGTCTATAAGGTCACCGCAGTCTGTAACATGCAACTGGCTATTTCATAATGTAAAGAACCAGCTATAGTGTTTGTGGGCAGTGTGAATGTATTGAGCTTGGATTGTAAATGTCTATGCTCATAAAAATGCTTCTTCTTGTTATAGGATCAAAACTGTGGTTATGACAAGCTCTATGCTTGTGTATTTTTGAGATTTGATGTGTTACTAAGTATTAGAAACAATATTTAGTAAACTAAAAATAGTGTGCTTTTGCCTTTTGTTGTATACTCCACTCTCCCTTTGTCCTTTCTGAATGTTATATTATCTCCTCCGCATCACACAGTATCTTTCTTCCATTGAGCCTAATGGACCCCAATATTTGGCGGGCAAAGATACTCGATACATGTGATGGTGTGAGGTAAGGCAGCAGACATTCGCTAAAGTTGTCTGGTGTGTCAAACTGTAAATTGGTCCGAATATTATTGTTATAAAAAAATATCTAAAAAGAGGTGCATATTGCTATTCAACAGTTTAACAACAACAACAAATTCAGTAGAGAAGGTGTTTCTAATAGGTCCTCGGCTCAAGGAACAGTGAAAAATAAAGTAGCGTACAGTAGCAATAACAGTGTATTAGGAGCAAATGACACAACATATAATAATAAATAACCAAAAATAAGAAAATACTGCTATTCAATAGATCAAAGGCTCTAATTGACTAGATTCTTTCCCAAAGGAAACAAAAAATAAACTAAAATGATAAAGAGATACTAATAAATAAACTACTATACCATCTTTAAAAAAGATACAAAAAGCAATCCCTTTCCCCTTTATTTGGCTGAGATATATTTGCCAATATTAGACCATTTCAAATGGACAGAATATGGTATCAACTATAGTATGAGTCATTGAACTTTTGAAATGGAGAATAAGTGATTTAGTGGGGAACTAACTTTGGTTGATAGGTGTGGCCACTGGCTTTGGGGGAATGGTTTGGCTTAAGAGCTTTATTCTTCATATAGCAATATCTTCTAGTACTAGTTGCAAAAGCTTTTACATAAAGATGTGAATCTATGCTTTAATGAGTAAGATAATAATACTATATTGAACTTTTGAAGTAGACATATATGGGTTGAGTATATAAAAAGTCCAAAATAGAAAAAACATTAGGTAACTCTTTTTATATGTCTAAATTTTGATGGATATTGTTACTCAGATACCTGTGCTAGTAAGAGGTGACTCATAACCTCGTAAAATTAAGCGAGTTGCACGCCGTTTGTCCATAAATTTTTTTTTTCTTTCAAAAATGTATTTGTCCATGAAATTTTATAAGTTTTTTAAAAAAATTCGAAAATGAGTTTTTCAAAAACCAAAAAGTGGATTTGACCACTTTTTCAAAAAATTAAAAATAACTTTCTCCCCCGCTCACAAAACTATAATATTTTTTCAAGTGAAATGCATGTGTAAATATAATTTTAAATTTTAAATTTTAAATATCAATTTAATTTCAAAATATTATTTTTTTCAAAAATTATAATTTTTATGTCAAATTCCCACTAGAAAAAACTAGAAGATGGTGGAGTCCATTTTGCATAAAGTGAGCTGGCTTGTGTTCAATGCGACAAAGCCAGGGCACATGGTATTTAGCTGCCAACCAACAAGTGCAGTTATGACTCTTGACTTGGTCTTTCTATTGGTTTTATTTATTTAGCAGAGATGGGCTCAATGATGTTTTAGTAAACTTAAAATCATCATAATCTCATATAATTGTGAACCTTATTATAATGCAATTTGTAACAATAGACCGCCACCATTAGCGCTCCTGTCCAGAGCGAAGAAAAGGCGAAAAAGCGCCGGCGAAGCAGCATGAGAGCGGACAGCACAAACTGTCCAAATACAACTATATCATCTCTTTGTAAATATTCATTGTAAACGTGTTAAATCTATGGATGGTCATTTGGGTATTTTCTTATATATGTATAAGATTTTGCGGGTAGAGTTACTCTATACTTGTGCATTAATAAAATACACTTAGGTATTCAATAAGATAACTAAAATATCACATTTTTACCGGAACACTTAAAAATGGTAGCTAAATACACGAGACATTTCGCGTTCATGCAGTATTTTAGAAAGAATCGCACCCTAAAAGGATATAATATAGACAGTCTACTCTAATGATTGATTTCACGGCTCAAACTCATGACCTATTAGATTACTCGAAAATAATTCTATTGTTAGTTTAAGGTTTTTCTTCACTTACCGGGACATACTATTATTATTATTATTATTAAAAAAAGATTTAAGAAAAAACACAATACATCCGCCATGTTACAAGTCATTGATTTGTGTACCATACAGTAAATGACCCTGAATACTATCCGTTAGTAATAAATTGCAGAAACACTATGGCTCATGACAGTGCTTTTCTTTAGTGGCGTTTGGACATAAGAAATGTAAAATTTCAAAAAAAAAGTAAAAAGTTTTAAATGAAAACAATATTTGAAAATTAAAGTTGTGTTTGGGCATGAATATAATTTTGAATTATTTTTAAAATTTTATGAGTGATATGAGTGAAAATTTTAAAAAATAACTTTTTGAAAATTTTCAAATTCTCAAAAATTCTAAAATTATCTTCAAGCGAAAATCAAAAATTTTATGGCCAAATATTAATTTCTAAAAAAAGAAAAAAAATTTCGAAAAAAAGTGATTTTCTTTAATTTTATGTCCAAACGTGCTCTTAGTCTTATTTTTCCCCCCCACTTCCCTGTCGTTTACCGTTGCTTCGCTTATCTGCCTTTTGCTGAGTATTAATAAAACTTACACTCATAAATTGTGTTAACTCTTCTCTCTTCCTTTTTTCCCCTTCTTCAATACAATACCAGACACTTACTTGTAGACAAAGCTCTGCTTTTCCCTTCTCAATTCTCCAGGTATAGTTCCCAATTTCAACTTCTTATTTATTTTTTCCTCATTTTGTTAGTTTCTGCTTGTTTACTTTCCAGTTCCTATTTTTCTACTGTTAATAATTATATACTAGTAACAATTTCTTGACTTTAAATTGGGTTTTTCCTGCATTTAACAAGATTTGTTATTTGGAGTTATCCTTTTGGAATTTTTACTGCATTTTTTGTTAGTTTCTGCTTGTTTCATTTACATTTTCACTAGAAAATTGCTTTCTTTCTTCTTAACAATATAAAGTTCTGAAATTTCAACTCGGTTTTCATGTATATTGAATAAGATCTGTATATTTCGAGTTTTTTCTTTTTAGTTTTCGCTGCATTTTACCTAATTTAGTTGAGATTGCTCAAGCTTTTATTTCTTTCCCGGTTTTGCATTGTTGAACACTTTTTCTTCAACAACACCTTCAAGTTGGAGGGTGGGAAGACCCCCAACTTGAGCAAAAAACCATGATGAGAAGCACCAGGAAGCGGCTTAGTGAAGAGGTCAGCCAACTGAGTAGAAGAAGAAGTGTGTACCAAATGAATCAAACCCTCAGCAAGCTTGGTCCGAACCACAATCCAACTCGATATGTTTGGTTCTTTCATGGAAAACTGGGTTTCTAGCAATGTGGATTGCAGCTTAACTGTCACAAAATAAAGGAATAGAGGAGGAACAAGGAAGACCTAAGTCAGCAAGTAATCTAGACAACCATGTCAGCTTAGCCACAACTTTACTCATGGCTCTATACTTAGCTTCAGCAGAGGACATGCTAACAATGGGCTTCTTCTTGGACTTCCAAACCATAAGGCTACCACCCAATAAAACACAATAACCAGAAACAGATCGCCTAGTGTCAGGACAGGCAATCCAATCGCTGTCACAGAAAGCAGAAACAGACAAGCTTGGAGAGGCATTGAAGAAGATCCCATGTTCAGAAATACCCTTCAAGTACCTTAATAGATGCAGGCTAGCAGACATGTGTGGAAGGCAGGGAGACTGCATGAATTGACTGAGGTGTTGTACTGCATAGCTGATGTCAGGCCTCGCATGAGTTAAAAAATTCAGCTTTACCAATCAAAGATCTGTACAGTTCAGGCTTGGGCAAAGGATCACCTTCGTTGGCCTTAAGCTTCACATTCAGATCAAGAGGACATAAAACAGAAGAAACATCTGAACAATGAAAGCTAGACAAAATATCAGCAATAAACTTCTTTTGATGTAAGAGGACCCTAGTAGAAGAATATAAAACCTCAACCCCCAAAAAATAGCTAAGAGACCCCAGATCCGTGATCCTAAATTGTCAATGAAGGAAGGATTTTAAAGAAGAAATCTCATCAGAATCATTCCCGGTCAAAATTATATCATCCACGTACACAGCTAAAACCACAAAAGAATCCCTTGTGAATAGGGAGTAATCATTCAGAGAAGATGTATAGCCTCAGCTAAAACCACAAAAGAATCCCCAGAATCCCTTGTGAATAGGGAGTAATCATTCAGAGAAGATGTATAGCCTCTAGAAGATAGGGATTGAGATAATTTGGCATACCACTGTCTGGATGCTTGTCTTAAACCATAAAGAGACTTCTGAAGCTTGCAAACTGGCTGCCCAGAGATTAACAAGGAGGCAACTTCATATAAACCTCCTCATCAAGGTCCCCGTGCAGAAAAGTATTGTTGACATCAAGCTGAAATAAGGGCCAATGTTTTTTAATGGCAACAACAACCAGAGTCTTGACAGTGGACTTTTCACAACTGGGGAAAATGTCTCATGAAAGTCAATCCCTTCTACCACCTATGTGTCACCCCTAACCACTAACTTATATCTTTCAATAGCACCATCAACTCTATATTTGACCTTGCTGAGCCATTTACACCCTATAGGCTTCTTCCCCAAAGGCAAATCAAGTACCACCCAAGTCCTGTTAGCTTCAAGAGCTTCAAATTCATTCTTCATTGCCTTTTTCCACTCAAGAATAAAGACAGCTTGAGAGAATGTATAAGGTTCAAATACAGGAGGCACACTAGTAGAGACAGTGTTGGAAATAGAAGTGGAGCAGGTAGAAGGAAGTGTGCAAACATAGTCCTTCAAATATCTTGGAGGATTGTAGGTCTAGAAGACTGCGTCACAGGAACCTCAGGAACAAGAGAATGTGGAGGGGCAATAGGTACAGCAGGAGAAGGATAAGAGGCAATGGGTAAAGCAGTAGAAGAAGAGGGAAAGACAGAAGGTGATAAAGGAACAGGAGAAAAAGATGAAGTAAGTGGGACAACATGATCATCAAGAACATGAGGAGGGGAGAATATAGAGGCATGTGTTGAAGAAGAAGAAAGAAGAGCACAAGGAAAGATATACTCATCGAAAACAACATCTCTAGAGACAAAACAAGATTTAGAAATGAGATTATATAATCTGTAATCTTTCTTAGCAAAGGAATAACTTAAAAAGACACAAGGCACAGACCCGGGCTCCAATTTGTCTCTATGAAATTTAGGAACAGTGGCATAACACAAGCAATCAAAAGTTCTAAGGTGAGTATAGGAGGGAGCCTTACCATACAGTGCTTTAAAAGGACACTTGTTATGTAACAAGGAAGAATGCAATCACCCCAAAAAGAAATAGGTAAAGAAGACTGAAACTGCAAGAGCAGATGCCTATGCTTCCTGTCCACAACACCATTTTGTTGAGGTATGTGTGGGTAGGAAGTTTGATGAATAATATCTTTTTCCGAAAAATTTTGGAACCAGTAGAACTAGAGCCCAGCTCTGGGGCATTATCACTCCTCACTGTTTTGATTGTGGTATTAAAATGAGTTTCAACTATTGCAATGAAACTTTTGAGCATGTCAAAAGCATTGCTCTTACCCCCCAGAAGATGAGTCCAAGTAGTTATAGAGTAGTTATCTACAATTGTAAGGAAGTATCTTGCACCAGTAGTAGTGGGAGAATGGTAGTCCTCAGGTATCAATGTGAATGAGTTGGAATTGGGCAGTAGAATAAGTAATACTATCAAGGAAATGGAGTCTGATTTGTCTAACTAAGGGGCATATAGAACATGGAAATGATTGTTTGGAAGAAAGAGAGGATCTAAAAACAGGTATATGTTTCATTCTGGAAAAAAGAATATGATCAAGTCTAAAATGCCAAATCACATCTACTTTATTCAAATTTGCATGAGCAGAATTACAATGGGGAATAGTGAAAGGGATAACAGCAGACTCATGCTTAATAATACTATAAGAAATAGTAACATCAGAAATGGAACTAGCAGGATAAGCAATTAAAGAATTAGAAACACTTAAAGAAGAAGGAGGAGGGATCTCCAGTTTGTATAAACCATGGTCTAATCTACCAAGCACTAGAAGCTTCTTACTGAAGGGCCCTGTAAATAACGCTAAGTGCTAAAAAATTGAGCTATGCCTATCAAACTGTGAAACCAAATGATGGTAAACATGTATGAGGTTGTATTGGAAGGTAGGGACATAAAGCACATTGTGCAAGGTAAGTTAGGAAATAAAGTTAAAGAACCACAATTTGTGACTTTAACCTTATAACCATTAGGTAAAGAAACAAGACAGGGAATAGAAAGAGGTTGAATATTAAAAAGAAGTGACTTCTAAGAAGTCATATGATCGGAAGCCCTGGAATCTATAATCCAAACAGGATTGTCTACTTGTGAAAACAAATAGGGTTTAAGTAAAACACTGTGTTTGGCTTCTCTACCTGTAAAGTGAGAAGAAGCCATAAGAGACTGAGAGGAATCAGGATTGAGATGGGAATGTTGGAGAAGCTGCATCAGTTGAACATACTGGTACATAGTGGTACTGAGTGATGCCAGGAATCCTAGAAGTATGTTCAAAAGGAGTAGTCTGAGCAGGAGAGCTGTCTAACCCAGAAGGCACTAATTGTGTACCAGAAGAATCAACTGCTACATTAGGAGCAGCCTTACGAGGACCACCACCTTTGGTGAACTTGAAATTTTGTGGAAAACCATGGAGCTTGAAACACTTCTCAATGCTATGTCCAGGTTTCTTACAATACTTACAAGTGACAATAAATTTATGAGAATCAAAAGCTACCCTGGCAGGGTATGAATGTTTTGAAACCCTAGCATGGAAGGAAGCAGAGTCCGAAGAGAATTGAGAAGTTGCAGACACTTGTCTTTGTTTCTCATCACTCCGGAAATACTGTAAACAATATCCATGAAGGGAAGGGGTATCATGAGAATATTACTCCCGACTTGGACATAGACTTCATTGAGACCCATAAAAAACTGATACACTCGTTGATTGAAGCCAACTCATCCAAGAGTTGCTTAATCTTGTTGAAGTAAGAAGCTATATCAAGTGCACCTTGTGAAACATGTGCCAACTCCTTTTTTAATTCAAAGACCCTCGCCCCATCAGCTTGCCCATATCTAGCTTCTAATTCCCTCCAGATGTCTTTTGCAAACTCAGAATATACAACAGTCTAGTGAATTTCTCTAGTGACAGAATTAGCAAGCCATGGAACAACTAGATCATTGCATCGTTGCCATTGACGAAGTAAAGGAGAATTCTCAGGTGGCTTTTCATAAGTGCCATGGATGAAATCAAGTTTGTTCCTAACAAATAAAGCAACTAATATGGATCTACGCCAACTTCCAGAGGATAAGAGAAGATCCCATCAAATCTAACGGATGGACATATAAAGGATGGCAAGGGTGTGTATGGTCATCAGGATGAAAGGGAAGATGTGTACTTGCAGCAGTCTGGGTTAAGTTGTCACCGGTAGGTGGAGACGGAGTAGTAGATGTAATAGTTATTCTTTAACGAAAGAGATAATAACAGTAAATCAAGTTTATCACAATTAGCAGAGAGACACAATGCATAAACGAAGCAGAAAATAATTGTATTGATCCTCGTCGCAACAAGAGAGGTACAACCTTCAAAGGAAGAAAATCGTGAAGTAAAGTACCAGCGTCACCCACAGAAAACCTAGCTTCACCAACAGGAAACCCTAGATTCACGAGGAACTTGTAAAAGCACCAAATTTCACATCAAATCACCGGAAGAAACACGAGATGATTATCCTCAACAAAATTACGCAGAAAATACGCCAAAAATAAGAATTTTTCGAAACTGACAAACCGTGCCGGAAAATTACAATTTCGGTGAAATTGAATGGGGGTAACATCGGAGGATAGAGCAAATTCCACTCTATGATATCCCTCCCTCTGATACTATGTTGATTGCAGAAAATCGAAGCAAATTGTACAGAAATCTTTTAGGGTTTGATAAGAGATTGAGAGAGAGGAGAGAAACTTTTATTGATATTATTCGATGATTTTTCATCTGTTACAAAAATAGAAATATCTATACAAGACCAAAGAAAAAATGTGGGCTTTCAGTCCATGTACAAATAATTATATTGGGCCAATTAATGAAAGTGGGCGTTAATCTGGACTCTTCTCAATAACTCCAACAACGGGTCCTAATAAAACAAATGGATATTGAGTATTCTCATAGCAAACTTGAACTAATTTAGAATTGAGATATACTTGTTATTGTGACTGCTTGTTCTTGTTCAGAAAAGTTGTTATTGTGATTCTTTTTTTCTCACATTTGATTAATCTTGCATAATCTTGCTCTTAATTGAGTATTCTTATAGCCCGCCTGAACTAGTTTAGGATTGAGTTGCAGTTGTTATCGTGATTGTTTGTAAAAGAACTTTTTCTTTTTCCAGCTTTGATTGTTGTTGTTTATACTTCACACATACAGCTTGTTTACGGTTTCGTTTTTCCAGTTTTTTTCAACCCCAGAGAAAATGAATCAGTGGGTTGGTTTAGTTTTCCTATGCATTGTGAGCATATTGTTCTTGAAGAACTGGCCGGTGGCGGCGGAGTTGGAGACATGCTCGGGGATAGTGCCAATGCAATATCGATATGATAAGATATCAATATTGGACTACGGAGGTGTAGGCGATGGACGGACACTGAATACAAAAGCGTTTAAAGAAGCAATTTTTCGAATTCAGCACTTGAAAAGGAGGGGTGGAACGTTGCTTTACGTGCCTGCTGGTGTATATTTGACTGGTCCATTTGATCTTACTAGTCGAATGACTCTTTATTTGGCCCGTGGTGCTGTTATCAAAGCTACTCAGGTATACTCTGACATTGCCTCTGTTTCTGCTTTTCTCAGCAAACTTATTCTTTATCTTTGGTACGTGTACTATATGGTATTAAAATAACTGCATTTAGACAGAACAATTGGACCCATTTTTATTCTATTTCCTTTTGACTATCATTTGATCCATTTCAACAATGAGTGCAAAACTTTAGGTGAAATTTGATGAACTTATTAATGACTGCTAATTATGAGCTGAGTTTGCTGTGGTATAGACTGCTAATGGTGAGTGACATATTTTCTTGACCTAGACTTTGGTTCACGTGTTTATGCATTGTTGTTAATTTTGAATGTGGGGCATACAACATTATGTACAATATATTAAACAAGACATTGATAGGGGAGGCCAGCTTAAGTTTCTGGTGTTCATTTAGCTGTACTATATTTGGAGTAGGGCTACAGTAAGACGAGCAGTAACATAGGTATGTGCATTAAGTAATTGGTGGGCCTTTGGATAATGAAAGGGACCTCACACATATGATGGTATTTAAATACTAAGGATTGTGGTGGACAACTATGGGGTTAATTGAATTCAATAGTCTATTAAACTATCATTTGTCTTCATCAGCCACAAACACATAAAAGAGGTATACAATGAAAGCCAACTTGATCTATGTCTTATTCTATTATTTTACATTACATGCTTGTAACTGCGAGGAGATATCAGAGCAGAACTGTGTTTAATCGAACAAGAATATACATTTCACAGGGAAAAGAAAAACCAAGAACGCAAAACACTCAGCTACTTTAAGCAAGATTTCATAGATATATCCATATAGACAGACATTTGCCACCGGCCTTTGGTCTAGCAGTAAGAGCGCAACTTGTAATATGTGGGTTAGGTGCATGTCACAAGTTCGAACTTGCCGCAGGCAAAAGCCTGGTATTCAAGTGTAGAAGGGTAGAGGGGTGGCCTATTATCCATTGAGTTTCAAAGTATACGCAACTGAACCTCGGGGATTTCTTGGTTATAAAAAAAAGAAGGAAACAAAAAGTAAACAGACATCCATTTCTTGTTCGTCTGGCTCCCACAAGGTCATCCAGTTGTAGTATTACATACCATGGCAATGGAAAAAAAAGAAAGAAACCATATGCTCTTAACTCCAGTTGTATTCTTGGACCATAATTCAAACCTTCAATTTCAAATGGTCAGAGCCTTGAGTGAGATCTGCTATCTTCAGCTAGATACATTCTTTTGAAATGCTGCAGGCTGCAGCAGCTTATTCTTCGACCTCAATATGCTTTATACCAATCACTAGATTACCCCTCCTTGTAGGAGAGGTAGTTTCTCGGATTGTAGAAATATGTGCCAGCTCAAAGATATGATGTTTCCACTTTAACGCATCCTTTCAGCAATTGATGTATTACAAGTGTAGAAGGTTTTGATGGGATGGCATTACTGTGGATATTGATTCATGATGTATTTTTGTATGAGATTGCACATTTTAGTTTGAAGTGAGGACCACTTTTTTCTGATCCTTGCAATCAATTACAATTTAGGATGCCAGTCAATGGCCATTGGTCGATCCATTGCCTTCATATGGGAGAGGAAGAGAGCGACCTGGTGGAAGGTATATGAGCTTACTCCATGGAGACGGGCTCCATGATGTGATTATCACTGGTAAATATGAATTCCCTATTCTTTTACATTTTCCTCGATACCTTTTTGGGTACAACTTGTGCAAGCAAGAACATTCTAACCAACTTATATTGAACTTCAAGGCCTGATAAAATGTGATTCGACTGAATTATTAAACTTATTTCTCAGGTGAGAATGGTACTATTGATGGCCAGGGTGATGTTTGGTGGAATATGTGGAGGCAAAGAACTCTTCAATTTACAAGACCTCACCTCATTGAACTAATGAACTCCAGAGGCATAATCATTTCTAATGTCATTTTCAAGAACTCTCCCTTTTGGAATATCCACCCTGTTTATTGCAGGTATAAGTTTTGCATAATTTTGCATTTTCCCCTGTGAATTTGAAAAGCTTGTAAAAGAAAAATCTGAAAAGAAGCTGCAATCCTATTGTGTTGTTGAAGTAATCTTCTTCTTTTTATCTACTTATTTATATGATTCGTTGCAGTCACATTTTCTCTGTGTCAGTTAACATCGGTTAAAGAGTGCAACATGGATCTTATCCATATCATAGGTGTGTAGGGGTGAGTGATCGACTGATAATAATCATACATACTGCACTGAAAGTTTAAAACCTTAGAAGTTATTTACTCCATTAGGAGCTGAATTTCCAATTTTGGTCAATATGTATAATATAACATGCAGTTGTAATAGGAATTGCTGGCAAATTGATGTAACCATGCTGGTTAACCTATGTGTAATAAATCATTAACAACCAGCTAGTCCATGAAGGATGATCTGATTTGTTTATTTCTTCCTCTGCCAGCAATGTTGTTATTCGATATGTCACCATATTGGCTCCAGCTGATTCTCCAAACACTGATGGAATTGATCCAGGTTTCTCCTCTTTTCTTCTGAGTCCCCTTTCATTGACGCAATTCATTATAGAATAATAGCTTTTGGGTAAATGACCTAGTGCAAAAATTTCGGCAGAATTCCTTGAACTGTTTGAAGTTGAGATATCTAGTTTTCTTTATTTTTGGGATGTGACATTATGCAGCAAGAGACATCATATAGAGGTTAGCAGTACTCTGTGCAAGAACCAATGATCTTTTCAACCTTCTATTTGATGCATCATTGGAGTGTATATAATAAGCTTCTTTTTAGCATCGCTTTTGTCTAGCAACAAAGAGTATTGCTAAAAGAAATTTATCTGGGCATGCGTTTATCCATTATCTTCCATAAAGAAGCTAGTTGCTTCTTGTAAGAAACGTCATTTCCACTACCCCGATTTCTGTTCTTGGAGGGTGAACTAATCATTACCAAGTGTGGAGGGTTCTCATTTCTCTCGACATTATCAGAAAACTGAAGACATACAGCAATTGGTGGTTGCTTTTTCTTTCCTTACGATTAATTCATTAATATATTTATTTACTATTGCAGATTCAAGCTCCCATGTCTGCATAGAAGACTCTTATATTTCCGTAGGGGATGACCTAGTAGCCGTGAAGAGTGGGTGGGATCAATATGGCATTGCTTATGGTCGCCCTAGTCATGGCATAACCATCCGAAGGATAACTGGATCATCTCCATTTGCTGGAATTGCTGTTGGAAGTGAAACTTCTGGTGGCGTAGTGGATGTTTTAGCTGAGCATATAAACCTTTTCAACATGGGAGTTGGCATCCACATTAAGACAAACATTGGTCGAGGAGGGGTTATCAGGAACATTACGGTCTCAAATGTCTACATGGAAAATACACGAACAGGGATTAAGATTGCAGGTGATGTTGGGGACCATCCAGATGAAAATTTCAATCCCAATGCTCTTCCAGTGGTTAAGGGTATCAAGATTAAGGATGTTTGGGGTGAAAAGGTTTTGCAGGCTGGTTTGATCCGTGGTTTGAAGAATTCCCCTTTCTCTGGGATTTGTCTCTCCAATATCAACCTTCATGGCAACAAACCCGGACCACGAAATTCCCCTTGGAAATGCTCAGATGTTAGCGGAGTTGCAATTCAAGTCAGCCCTTGGCCTTGCTCAGAACTCACCAGCAGCCAACAAACTGGTGCATGCTCTACCTACTTCTGAATATCTTGTAATTCTTTGCTTCCAATTCAAGTCAGTAAATCACAAAGAAGAAATGATGAATTTTATTCTTGTTCCAAGTAAAAATTGTAATTTCAACTTGGTATTGCAATCATATTGTATACATGTTAGAATCCTTGCTACTACATGTCATATGGATGCAAAGTTTGTTTACGACAACTAAAAACACACATCAACAAGCTAAAGGCTTATCCCTATGCACATAGTGCTCCCCTGCTAGTGCAGGGTAGGGAGAGGGTGGTACACAACCTTCTTTTTCTACGAAGAGGTTGTCTCTAGGCCTCAACCAAAAGGAGCAATTCTACCTTCGTGCTAATACTCACTCTCAACGAGCAATCCTACAGATTCATACATCAATACAAAATACTAAACCAAAACATGGAGCACATTAGCAAAGGTGCTTCATTCAAAGTAATGATCCAAGAACTTGCGAATGTGCCTCACGAAACCACCTGTCTTCTTTTCCTCCTTATGAGCCTCATTCTCTTCTTCAGCTTCTTGCTCCTCTTCCTCATGGTGACGGTGCAAATGCTTCTTCACTTTCTTCCTAGCAATGCTATTATGATCATCATACTGTGTTGCCGAAATCTTGTCATCCTCATCTTCATCCTCCTCATCATCAAAGGGGTCATAGAACTGATTCTTTAGTTTCAGTTTAGCAAACTTATTGTGATTATCCCGCCTGATTATGAACTTTGACATCTTCTGTTCATCATCATCATCTTCGTTGTTGTGGTGGAGGAAACTTATCCATTCCTCCGGAACCTGATGCATGTCTCCATCGAACATTACATGGTCATCAAAATCACTGTTCTCAGCAGAAGAAAGTATCATATCTTTACCATAAGGGATCTGATCATGATCATCAAGGTGTGTTTTTGGCTTCAGGTTATGTGCATGGTGGAAATGGTGGTGGCTTAGTCTGTTAGGGAGCCTAGATGACCTAGCCCGAAAATGGCGGTTGATCGGACGAAGCCGGACAAACGTCAAAGGTAATGCCTTAATCTTTTTGGCCTTAGGTTCAGGAAGGTCTTGATTCTCTTGAACATGGTGAGTCTCTGTGTCAAGCTGGTTTGTGGGGGTGGCGTCGCGTTCGGGGACAGTATGGGAAGGTTTGATATCATTTTCTTGTTGAGTTAAGGGTGTGCGAGCAAATGAGAGGGAGAGAAAGAGGAAGAAAATGGCAATTGAGAGTTTGTCCATTATGTGAATTGGTTTAAAATACCTAAGTTTATTTCTGTCTAAAGGAGAAAAGGAAAGACATGGTTATATATAGGATAAAGCAACGGGAAACTCGGTTGACCATCAATATGAATGAATTATTATTTCCTCATCTAGAAAGGTGGGCAGTAAATATGGGGAAAGAAGAGGTAAGAAGAGGGAAAACTGATAGTGACATTTGAATCCCACATTATTTATGTATAGAGTGAAATATTAACTATTTGGCTATAATTTTCACTGTCCACGTTGTTGGAGTTGAACTACGAAAGGTCCAAAGTTAACTCACGTAACAACCTTGCGAATAATCAAGTGGGTAAAAAATGTTTGGTGATTTGGTGGATAAAATTATTGATACTTGTACGGGTGAAACATAGCAGGTACTCGATAGAATAAGTTTATAAGCCGCTACTAATTAAAAATGTTTTAACGTGTTCAGTCTATAGTGTCAATACGTCTCCATTTAGAGTGGTTTGTTTCCATAAAAAGAATTGTATTTCTTACATCACCTTTTTTCACTCTTGTAGCTGGGTTGTTTGTTGGAAAAACTTTGTTCCCAAAATAGAAAATTAGAAAAATAGAACATAGAAACTTAGAACAGAAAATGCAAAAATAATTTCGAGCCCGCAAGTTTTTTATGTGTCCTTAAGGAATTTAATCTTTTAACTGTTGCCCAAGGTATACGGATTAATTTCTCTCAAGATAGAATAAAAAACTATTCTGTAAAAGTGGCACTTCAATTTACGGAACTGCGGCGAACTCAAATGGCAGAACAAATCACACTTATGTTTATTTTGGAAAACAATGCAGAGAAAGGGAGATATTTCATTTAGTGTATGAAAAATGAGGCCGAACATCCAAATATATAAATAATGAACGGGCACAATTCAAAAGGTGTCTCTTCCACACTCATTCACAAAACCTACACTATTCCATTATATTCGTAACTATTGCTATTTGTCATTGGACAAGGTAGGTTGAATTAAAAACAGAAGAAAACCATAATATAACATTAATTTATAAATGTAGGAAGATTCAAGTAAAAAACCCTGGACAGATATTATCGAGGTAGATCTAAAAACTCTACTCTACAAAGTATTAGTGACGCAGTTTAGTGACAACATAAGAACAAAAAAGAGATCAATGTGTTCTTGATATTGAAGTATATTTTGTATATTTTATGAAGCAGCTTCGTGTCTTTTTCGTTGTCCGCCTTATTGGACTCAAATATTTAGCCTTTATTTATTTGATCGTTACTAATATCTTTTTTAATTTTCTTTTTGTGGCATTAGGGAAGGCTCGAGGTAAGTAAGAAAGGAAAAGAACGTAAATACTTGTACGTCCTAGGCGTAGGGAAAATCGGAGCAACAGGGAACGCCTAGACGATGTTTTTCTTCCTGGGAAGTAGATCGAGAGGTCGTTCTGCCCCTTGTCCCCGAATATGGGGAATATATTGTGACTTGCTCCAATCTGACCTAGCTCGCGAGCGATCTCAGTTCGCGACAGAGAACAAGACAGCAAGCGAGCGTACTTTTGTTCTCTTCTTCTCCACCAAGCACGGAAGTTATATGCTTACATAAAATGAAACATGTTAACCTTAACACTTAAAAATAAAGTGAAAATACGTATCATTTAATTATAGTAAAGTTATAAATATATAGCATATGATAGATAAGTATCTTGCATTTGTTAATTTGACGTAAACACTTAATGCAAGTAAATTTTTATCGCACCATAATTAGAAGGTTATAAACAGTGGACACAGGACAATATGATTCCATGACATCAACTTCATTTGATCTAGCGAATATACTATCATGAATTTAGTACGTAAGCAACTATAAAACAAGGTATATGTATCCAAACCAATAAGTATTTTGTGTTAAAAACAAGGATTCAAACTCACTATCTCCTTAAATCCCATAAATATATTAATCCTAAACATCATATAAAACTATTTTTACCACCTGGAATTCGATGTATTCTAAGATGCTATAACCAATAAGACAACACCCCAAACACAATAAATTCTCTCCAAGAAACCTCTTTCGGAAAGTTTCCTTAAATTTACAACCATTTTTTTAAGTTAACAAAAAAAAAAAAATGTTATCAAGAGCTTTTGTCACTAAACACCAAGTTAGAAGGAACTTCAACGATCATGAAGAAAACAGCTGCAGATCAATGTCTATACATGAGCACGAGGATTTCATCATCGGATTCAAACAAGATGTACCCCTCATATTTTTCGACGAAAATAATGATCCTAATCACAACCATGGTAGTGTTGAATTGCATAATCATCTCATATAAAAGTTTAAATTATCAGAAATTACATGTTCTTATTCATTTAGTTATATTATGTCTCAACAGGTAAAGCAGTCGCTCATTCTTGCGAACCAAGATTGACACTAAAAGAAGTGTTAAGGGCTTCAGCTGGGGTTATGGGAGAGAGTCATTTTGGTATGTCTGAGAAAGTTGTGCTTTTAAAAGGGAAAATATGTGCTCTAAAAAGGTTTAGGAAAGTGGTTGTGAAAAAGAGTGAATTTGGGAAAAGAATTGAGAAATTTGCTAGGGTTAGTAGAGGGTGCAAGCAACTTGTTCCAATCACAGCATATCTATACTCAAAGAGGATCAAGTTTGTTGTTTGTGATTATTATCCCATGGGTAGTCTTGCTGATTTACTTTCAGGTGAGCTTTCCTTTTCATATAATCAAATATATATATATATATATATATATATATATATATACATACATACATACATATATCAGATCATTGAAAATAATCTAACTGCGGATTAATTTGTACATTGTCAATGTATATAACTTAAATACTATTCTATTTTACTTGTCGAGAGGCACCACAAGATAATTTTTAATTAAATAGAGAGAAGGTTTTTAAAATGGCATATTATGCTTAAATTACTGATATCTAAATTAATCATTTGTACATATTAAATATATTTTTTAAAATAAATATAAAGTTTGGACAAAAACGATTGGGTTTTATCGACTCATACCGTTAATGCTAGCTCCGTCACTGATCGAGACCCTCCTAGAAATGGTTATTGGTAGTAGCAAATGAATAAAATAAGAGCTTCCTTGATATTAAATAAGTTAAATCTGCCATGTTTGATACAAAGCCAAATAAAAGGTTAAGTGCTTCTTTGACTACAAAACTTAAAAGAGAAGATGGGAACTAGCTGGTTTTAGCCTCATCCCTTTCTCCTTAATATGAATATGGCACTGCACTGAGAGGTCTTGACGATAGCCTTTTTCCGAACCTGCTAAGCTAACTTGTCCACATTCACGCGAAAGAGAAGGAAATGCTTGATATTACGAGCTAGAAGGTGAAACAGATAATCCGCTACAACATGTTAAATTTTAATTGCGTAAAAGAAGTTACATTACCAATGCATATAAATGAAATTCTTTTACTCCAATTTTTTATCCTTATAGAATTCTTGGTTGCAGGGGCAAGGGATCTAGGACAAACTGCACTAGAATGGAAACAACGTTTAAAAATAATTCTATGTATTGCTAATGGCCTTGCATTTATCCACTCGCAAAATCCTCCAAAAGATCAAATTAAGGATCACAAGGACATATACTTAAATGTTCATGGCAATGTCAAGGCATCAAATATCATGATCAACATTGATTTCACTGCTTGTCTTTCCGATTATGGCTTCGCGCAATTAGCAGAGTGGACAGAGTTTTCCGATACTTGGCAAAAGAAGCCACCCCCTTTTGAATATGCATATTCTCATGAATTGCTAAGCCAGAAAAGTGATGTGTATAATTTTGGTATTATTTTGTTGGACATATTAGGAAGGCAAGGGATGAAGAAACAAGAGATGGAAAATGGGGAGTTTGAATTTATAGTACAAGGGAAAGAAAGAAAACAAGCTTTCAATGTATTGAATATAGCTTTGAGCTGCACAAATAGTGATCAAGAGGCTAGGCCTACAATGAAAGAAATAGTGATACACCTTGGAGATGTTTTGAGGGTGAGAAATTAGTTAGGGTTTCTTTTAAATGTGCGCGTAAAATTATAGGACGATCCAAGATTTGAAGTTTATGTTTCTATTGATCTCAAGTTAATACAATAATAATTGAGTTCGCATTCAGTTATTTATAAATACTTACTGAATATAAGCAAAAACTACGATATTCACATGAACCCGCATATTATATTATGGACCGCCCAGCGTAAAATATATGATTGGTCCACATAGTATATGGATAAGAAAAACATATATGATGAAAAATAATGTACGTCTTGAAACATGTTTGAAACTTTTGGGTACTGAAATGATGTTTTACTATCGGTCTTTAACCATATTTGTTGATATGTTTGATATTCCAGACTATATTATTAGATACTTGGCATAAACATAGTGGTCTTTGACTAAAAAAGTATCGATTCGAATTTGTATTTTGACGTGTGATTTTTACATAAGCATTTTACTAAAAGTTTGGCAGGATTAATATGAGCTTGTTGGGGTTACTCTTACTTTGACTTTTCCACTATCACATTTCTTTTTCTATGTTGTTATGATTATGTATGCTTGCTTTAAACTGAGGGTCTAGTGAAAATAACATTTTCATCCACACAAGGTAGGGGTAAGACTGTATGCATACTATTCTTTCTAGGCCCCACTAAAGGGAATTACACTGAATATGTTATTGTTATTGCTAACGATGCCCTGTTCGATTCAATTTACGCATATCTCAATGGCACAATACATAAACATGCTCTCAAACTTGGCCTCTGCTGGCAAATATGCCCTCCAACTTTGGGTGTGCACAAGTAGGTACCTCAACTTGTCTCTATTTTGTCAGTTGAACATTCCAACTTACAAAATGATCATCTAGACACCTCCAAAATGTATGTGTCACGTCAGTGTCACGTTAGCATTTGTGTTTACGTTTCAATTTCATACAAATTGTGGTGCCTACTTGTGCACCCAAAGTTAGAGGGCATAATTATCGGCCGAGGCCAAATGTGAGTGTCTGTTTATGTATTATACCTATCTTAATCGATTGAACATAGTTTTTTTATGGTTTTCGCCCATTTGAGTAATCGTTATACCACATATACAAGAATGTTATTCAATAGCTCTAATTTTTTTATTGAGATCTATTTGAGTGTGCGAAAGAAAGTTGTGGTAAAGAGGGTCTTATTTTTCCCCATAATAAAGGGATCTTAGTGGGCGTTTGGACATAAGAATTGTAAAGTTCCAAAAAAAATGAAAAATATTTCAAGTGAAAATACTATTCGAAAATTAGAGTTGTGTTTGGACATAAATATAATTTTGGGTTATTTTTTAAGTTTTGTGAGTGATCTGAGTGAAAATTTTGAAAAATAGCTTTTTGGAGCTTTTAAAAATTTTCAAAAATTTCAAAATTCATCTTCAAGTGAAAATTAAAAATTTTATGGCTAAACACTAATTTTGAAAAAAGTACAAAATTTTCAATAAAAAAAATAAAAAAATTCTTATGTCCTCTTAATAGGGACAGACAGTCAGACACTGATGAAATATGGAGTAGCCTCACGTGTGATTCTGCACTTTGATTCGTTGGTTCCTTCCTAATTTTCTATCACTAAACAGAGTCAAGAGGACCACTTTACTTCTATAATGTCACTGAATCATGTCAGATCTTACACGTGTGCTTTTATTACTACCCTTCACTCTCATGCCAGACAGGGTCCTTCTAAAAATTTCGGTGCATAAATTATTTTGTATTCATTAAGGGTGAAGCCGAATACAAAATTTTTAGCTCAAACAATATATTTATATTAAAAAATTAATTAAATATGTACAAATATTAAAATTAAAATCCATTTATCAGCACTTGAAGTCGTCGTTTTAAAATTCAGAATTCATAAAATTAATATCCTGAATCCGCCTCTTACATTCACACATTGTCCGAAAAAAAATATTATCTCAAGAAAATATAATTTATACAACTTACTCTAACATAACTATTAGTGGCCGTTTCCACGAGGGTCCTCTTCCTACAATAAAAGAAATATAAAAAATTGAAATTGCGTGAAAGATCTTGGACTTATTTGTTGATGTTAGAATATTGATAGCGAGTTTTGAACATGTAATAATGCAATATGGCTTCAAAGAAATTGGATAAAATTTTAAATCTTATACCATATTAGCTTTCGTGTTGTTCTGACTTCTGAGGTTGTTTTAATTTTTCTTATTTTCAAGAGCTACTTTGTCATAAAAAATTTACCAAATTACTTAGGCACATGCAAGAATATTGTAATAACTAGCAATAGCTTTTACCGAGCATAACTCACAAAAATAGGAGTGGAGTTAGAGTATCGAGAACGGGTTTGAACGAATCCAGTAGCATTAGTTCGAACTCTATATTTATTTTAAAAAATTCATTAAATATGTATGAATTATTAGTTTAGAATATAATAACTTAAAACGATTAGCATCCAAATTCATAAGCTTGGAATCCTAATTCTGCTTCCGCACAAAAATTACTTCGTTCGGATGTGGTTATTCTTTAATAGTAACATTTACTTATTCTTTTAGAACTGAATTTGTATCATCATTAAATTAAACTCTATATTCCAAGTAATATACAGTTCACATTTCAAACTCTCAAGTGTAGCGATTAAGATATAGTTCAATCAATCTCATTTAGTCACGGTATTTAAGACACTTGGACCAATTACTACACATTGTACCACTCCTTTCCCTTTTGATAACTAAATAGGCCTGCAGTTGGGATATTATATTACTGATAAGTGGACTTTGGGCCTAATTTAACCCTAAAAGCTAATTTATGAGATAAGGAGACCAAAAACCTCAAATCCCACCAATGTGGGACAACTCAACACACCCTCCTCATGCCCAGGCCTGCACTCTGAAGCGTGGACAATATAAATGGGGGCCCAACATCGGTAATAATAATTGGGATGGGCCTGACTCTGATACCATAATAAATAGACGTTAGGCCTAACTCAACCCCAAAAGCTAGCTTATGAGATGAGGATTACCCAAGACCATACAAGGAGACCAAAGACGTCAAATCCCACCAATGTAAGACAAACTCAACAATTACTAACAATAACAAACTATCATTATTTATTTGATTAAATCATGTAATTTGTTTAGTCTAATCGTACATTTTGACTGATCCCAGTAGCCAGTAGTTTACTTTAATTTTTTTTAAATTATAATGTGTTGACTTTATCTTCCAAATCTTGTGGGTTAGAAGTATTTTAAGATTCTTTTAGCAGAACCCAAGGAATCAAGAAGCTTCGGGTTAGATTCATTGTGTCTCCTTAATTAAAGCATGCTTCTGCAATAATTTACATTAATTTCACATTATCTTTAGCGTTACACGAAGGATTAGCGAAGGATTAGTGAAGAGATATTCAATATCTTTTTTCTTGAAAAACTTCAATATTTGAGAGTGACAAATGTGAAATGTGTATGAGTCGGTGAGTACGTATTCCGTCCCCCCTCTATATATATATATAGATTTTAAATTTCTTTTGGAGACCTTTTTTATCGATTTCAAATTTTATCTTCGAAGCATCAACGATGTTGTCATCTCCTAATTCGGCACCTAGTGACGTATAGGTAGGAGAATCTGATCGGTTGTAGGTAGTGTCGCCAAAGGGAGTCGTTTCTGGTTTTTCTATCTTATACCTAGCTTGTAGAACTCTAGATTCGAAGTCTACTGTCTCGATTCTAGTTGAATATGAAGACACTGAATGTCTAGCAGAATGAATTGGTGGAATTTCAGGCTGCGAAGAGACACATGAACTTACTCTTTGGCTAAGGGATCTCTGAAAGGAAACTAGCACAGATCCGAAAGGAAGTTGTTGGATCTGAGAAATCGTCGTGTTTTGTGGCTTTTGAATAGGAGTGGCATCCTGCAAAAGCCAGTTTTCCGGGCGAAAATGATTCCAAGAGATTGGTATATATATATATATAAAATTTAAAAGTTATTCTAGAAAAATAATACATTTATACAAAGCTTGTGCTGTCATTGCTAATTATACCATACTGAATTCCACGTCTCTGTAGACGATTAATAGTAGGGACTACATTTTTTGAAAAGAAAAATAGTGACAAAAGGAGGACCATTAATCAAGAATATCAAAATATCACATCGAGCCATTAAGCAGTTGTTACTATTCTATTGCATTCGAATAAAGTGATCCGTATCGACGAAATAATTATTACAACATGACTATATAGTCTGCTGATAAAGGAAAGACAGTATATTAAACTTGTCCCATCGGTCGAATTTCATGCATCATACGGGCAGCAACTTCACACTTACTGACTTAAAATTTTGAACTAGAATTTGGGATATTAATAATTTTTCAGGCTCTCTAAACTCTAAAACAAGTAAATACCAAAATTGTGAGGTTAATAAGTACTGTACTTCTCAGTAATTAAGTCAAATTATTTTCTCTCTCTGTAAATCCACTTAACCCTTTTATTACTTGCAACAATTATTATATATATTTAAGTTGTAAAAGTCTGTTGACTCTCTATGTATAAATAACACCCTGTTGAGCTTCATTTCCTCGTGCACATTTTAATCGGAAATATAAGAAGAAAAAGAAAAACTAAAGGCAGAAGATAATGGCAAGAGGAGAGACTGAGCTTTACTTTGTTTTCATGAACTATGATCCTGAATACGAACGCCTTCTATCCAAAAGGTCAGTATTCTTCTTCTTCTTTTTCTTCATCTTTTTTCTTTTCCTTTTAAAAATATGACTTTTGTGATAAAAAGAGAGGCGGACATAAAATATTGGGAATGTGTTCAATCTTGAAAATAACTCTCTATTTTCAAAGAAGTTAGAGCCTTGAACCCGTTATATTTAAATCTTGGATTCGTCGCTGAGTTTAAAAGATATCAGAAGTTATACTCTTGGTTTTATATAATAATGATAGAAAAAAGAAGGGAAGCTATGAGCTGGATCTGTACATAAGCAAGAAACATGATGAGCTGTTAGCAAATACCTTTGAGCCAGGGAGCTATAAAAAGAGATTGTCTTTGGTTATTGTTGATGGCTTTGCAGTTGAAATCACTGATGATCAGGTTTGTTTAATACTAGCTTTCTTCTTCTTCTTCTTCTTTCCTAATATTCTGAGTTATATCGCTCGCACTCTTTAACACTTAAAAAAAATATCGTCGGATGCGTGTCGTCTCAAAAATAATATATTTTTTATCCAATACGGCTGCAACAATATTTTTAGAAAGTCGTAGCAACATAAGTTTTGAGTACTTCTCTTTTATTGTTAACATTAATTGCATTTCATGATTGCAGGCTGACGTTCTTAGATCTGCAAAAGAAGTGAGGGTTGTGGAGAAAAATCAAGAGCTTGCATAATGCCGACCTATGACTGTTTCTTGTCAATGATTAATTCTTGGAGAAAATTAATGGAAATCTAAAACTCCCCCCCCCCNAACCTCCTCAACCCCCTTCCAAAAAAAATTAAGAAATGAGAAAAGAAAATTGTGGTGGGGTTTGGTGGGGAAAGAAATATTAATTGTTTTACTATTAATGCCTTATATTTTGGAGCTTAAACTATATATATGTAAACTCATCTTTGTTCTGAATTAATTAAGCTAACTTATGGTACTGTTTTCTAGCTCTCTCCCGTCTCGCATATTTAATTTCAACAATTGAATATTCTATTAAATAGAAATAATTCATCATTATTCAGTTGGGATCAATCGAAATCAACCCATAATATTATGTATATAATTCAACGTATCAATTATTAAACAACTTATTAAAAATACAAGATATTCAATCAAAAATATCACGAAATCTCCACTCTTCGGGGTTCCCTCAACGTCGAGGAACATGTACTAGGGTTGCAATACAGTAATTAAATGTCATACATGAATACATTGAACTAAAATAATGGATATCCATCGAGTACTCTTATACATTCTTATTTGATAAACAATGTAGATTATGTACTTATAAATGTTTATTTAAGTCATGTGACTTTCCGAGTGAATTTGACACCCTATAAATAGGGTATTCTTAGGCCAATGAAAGACAGTACTTGAGTGGAATTATCTAAAAACAATCTCTCAATTCTTTAATCTTTATATAACAATAAACATATTTTAATTTATGCTGGCATGCTAATGTACATACTTATACGTCTCCAACTAGCAATTTGCCAATATTGCCAAATGGGAGGTCTAGGATTCGAAACTCCTTTGCATTTCTACTCGATCGAACTTGTCGCATGTGGTTTGCCTAATATGGTTTATTATATTTGCGCACCAAAGAATAGCGACTGCGAGTTCCTTTGTTAATGAAAATCTGCCAATATTATTTTGAGCATCATTTCGTATCATACGAGAATGGAAACTGGATCAATCATTTTGTCCATGGTTGGATAAAGAATTGCGAATATCATATTTTCTAGTTATGTGTTTTAAAGAAAGATATTTTTGGTAAATAACGAGCAGTATCTAAGTAAGTAATCTGATTGAAGTGTTACCGTATCTTCCACCTACATAAATTGCAGAAAATGTCTCTTAAGTCGGTTTCGTGAAAATCAGATAAGATAAACGATTGGTGAGTATATAGAGATGAAAATAGATACCAAATTCCAAAGCTTTCCATTTCAACATGGACATGTAAATCAAAAGATAAAAGGAGAAAAAAGCAAAAGAAATAATTAAAAAAACAAAATCTAAGATATCAACTAGCTATTATAATTCAAGGGCGGAGGTAGTATATAACATATCAATTCGCCAGAATTCAATAGCTTTAATACAAATCTTGTAATATATTACCTTAACAAAAATCATTATATATGTACAAAAATAAATTCAAAACCTAGCAATTGAGGTCGTGTTAGAATTCAGAACTCATAATGTTTAAATTATAGCTCCGTCTCTGCTACAGAAGCAGAACTAGGATTTGAAGTTTATGGGTTCGAATTTCTAATCCTTTTAAGTTATTGGGTTCTAAATTAGTAATTAGTACATATTCAATAAATTTCATAAGATAAATATAGAGTTTGGATCAAAGTTACTGGGTTTGGTCGAACTCGTAACCGATGGATTAGTTCCATCCCGGCTCTGATTTTTGTGTGTGTGTGTGTATTGGGGGGGGGGG
>MCJB01049084.1:104123-115678 GCA_002018475.1 Nicotiana obtusifolia | reverse complement strand
GAACATATATTATATGGATACGCACGCACGCTCCATAGTACAACTTAACTGCATATTAATTCCTGTACTACAAAAGCGTTAACGGCTTACATTTATATTATTTAGACATGCATAAAATACAAAAGTGAGTTTAATTTTGGCAAAATCTTGACATGAAAGCGACCAAATGTGGTCGCCAATATATATACTTTAACATTAGCGACCAACATTGGTCGCAAAAAGATAATCTGATTTATTTATATTTTCCAGATAAGCGACCAACGTTGGTCGCTAATCTTGCCCAAATGTTACCTGTCCTATAGCGACCAACGTTGGTCGCAAAATATAAACGTGGGTCCACTTTAGCGACCAACTTTGGTCGCAAATTGTGAAATTTCTTTGACCAGATTGGTCTGACCATTCCGGTCAATATGTTGACAAATATGGCGACCAATGAGCGACCAACGTTGGTCGCTAATTTCTTTAAGTTTATTTTTTTATTTTTTTTACTAGTTTGGCGATCAATGTTGGTCGCTTTTTTTGGCAGACCAATATTAGTCGCTAATTCTTGGTCGCTTTTTTGCTGTTTTCTAGTAGTGAATGGGAAAGAGAGATTTGGGACATAATACAAGGATCGCAAAGCCAAACTAACAATACACAGTCCAAAGCAAAAGAGAAATGATCATTCAGGCAATATCTGTAGATTTAACATTTCTAGGAGCCTCTTGTATTTCCCTCTTTGGGTATGTTCACAGTCAGAACTTCTCAAGCCACCACTGCCTGATGTAAATTTTTTAGTGTGAATCGAAATAAGTGATCTTTATAAATACAGCCCGTTAAATTAATTATTTTTCTAATCGATATACATAAATTACATACGATTATACACATATACTCATATAATAAATTCAACAATTATTTTTAATTTAAGCAGTTAAATAAATAATTAAAGTGCCAAATGTTTGAATAAGACCAATTCAACTTAGGCCCATTACAGTTGAGAAAAATTTAAAAAGTGAGTCCAAGAATGCGGCATATATATACTGTTTATCTACTATGAAATTAGTTCTAATACGGCTCAATTGGAGTTAAGTAGTCATCAAATATGCTTTCTCGTTCATCTTCCTGTTTGAAGTATCAAACTTATGTCGAAACAAATTGTGGCTTGTCACATGAATTTAGTACAGTCAATTCTCTCTGTTACAGCTTTATTTATTTTGATATTTTTTTTACTATTATAGTAAGCGTTGTTATAGAGAACATATATTATAACATAATATAAAAATCGATTATGAGAAAATTTTGACTTTTATAGTGAATGATTATTATATAAAGATTCTATTATAAAAATGTCTGACTTTATTATAAAGACAATAGGCAGCAGTAGGGGTGTTCAAACCGAACCGGATAACAGCACCAATTCGAAAAATCAAACAAAAAAATCAAACCAAACCGATTAATAAAACTAAATAGGTTTGGTTTGATTTGGGTTGGTATTCGGCAAAAAAATCCGAACCAAACCGACATATAAATATATAATTTTTTATATATACTTTAAGACTTTATATAGAATTTTATTTAAAAAAATCTAGAAATATTTAGGATTCTCTCATGAGATGTAATATTTAATATAACTATGAAGTGCATTCATTTTTATTTACTTTAAATAATGGATTGTATCAATTTCTTATTAAGTGTTATTCAAATGCAGCAATCATCTTTTTGTTTTTCATATTAATATGTCAATATTTTTTATATCTTTTTTGAATTTAAAGTGGTATTTCGATAATTTAAAATACATAGAACATATCATTATTTAGGTCTTATATTGATTTTTATGTTTAATTATTAAATTCAGTTAACTTTGAAAGCGTACATCAACGAAAAATTATTGTTAGACGACTACAAAAATAAACTATCATGTGTTACTAAAACAAATTCTCCCATAAAAATACTTTAATAGATCATATGTTCGTTAATTGTTTTAATTTTTAGTAGACATATATTCACTTTACTTTATCTATAACTTTAATAAAGTAAGATTGAAATAATATTCATGTAACAAAAAAACTCGAAAAATCAAAAAATCCGACAAAATCAAACCAATCCAAAGGCAGCTCTGTCACTTGAGCCTTGCAGGATAATACTGTTAAGCAAAAATTAAAACTTGTCCTCATGTCATATGCTTAAGAAAATTCCATTCTTTCATCAGATGTTTGCGTATAAGTCGTAGCCTTCACCAAAGTCGTTGTTCCTTTTGCCTCCCCATTTTTGTTGTGTGTTTGCCTTTGCTATTACAGAAGGCAGAAACATAGACCCCAAGTCCTCAATACATGTTACTCTTTCAGTTCATATTTTACAATTTTAAAAGGCTATGCCAAAACTGGTTTAAATTTCTTCAACAAAATAAATTGGTTGTAGCCTGTGATCCGTAATTCGAAAAGACACATTCTATTCTAATTGCCTTATTGCTAAATTATGCAGAAATACTATATAGTAACACTTTTTTTTTAGCCAAACAAACACAACACAGAGTGTACTTTTAAAATTATACCAGCAGACAGTCACTATGTCGCATCTGACTGGCTTATTGAGTGAAAGAAAATAGTTTACTTATAAATTTATGAATGATCTCTACCATTTTTTATTTTCTTCACAGATCTCCACACATAAAATAAGTTATTAATATTTTTATTTATAATAGTACGAATTTTATTTCAACTAGAAACAGGAAAGCCTATTGTTATATCAATTTTGACTATCCTATTTAGACATGAATTAAATAAACGAAATACTAAATAATTAAGGTTTCCTATTACAACTTTGAATAGTTTTTCAACATTCTCCCGCAATTCGAAATTGTATACGTCTGACTTGCTTGTTGTGCAGTGATGTTGGAGCACTTTTCTCCAACTTTCACTTTTGATGAAGCACATGTCTCCAACCTTCATTGATGCACTTTGTCACCAACATCCAATTTTGTAGAAGCATTTGTCTCCAATTCATGTTGATGCACTTTGTCAGCAACACCCGATTTTGTTGAAGCACTTGTCTTCAACTCCCATTGATGCACTTTGTCACCAACACCCGATTTTGTTGAAGCATCTGTCTTCAACTCCCGTTGATGCACTTTGTCAACAACACCCAATTTTTTCTTCTTTTTTTTTTTTTTTGTTTTTTGTTTTTGTCTTTTTTTTTGTTTACTTCTCTCCTACTTTTAGAGAATAGCTTCTTCCTCTTGTACAATATTTGCGTGCACCTCTTTAAACTTGCAATCTTTTGGTTATGTCCAAACCTTTTACAGTTAAAACACTTGAGTTTACCTTTAAACCAACAATCCATCTTAGCATGATTATTTTTCTTGCAGATGTCGTAGAGTGGAAATATTACTTTTCTGGTTGATTCACTTGGTATCTTTGTAACAAAGGTTTGTTCAGTTATTTTTTCATCTCTAATTGCCCTTCTTTGCTCGACATCTTGCAAAGCATTGACTAAATTATTAATCGAAATTTTTGAGAGGTCTTTAGAATTCGTAAGTGAAGAAATCTTAGATTCAAATTTCTCAGGCAAACTCACAAGAACTTTTTCAACAATTCTACTGTCGGAATTTTTTTTACCAAATAGTCTAATTTTATTGACAATTTCTGTGAGTCTATCAATATATATAATCTTTAATCCCTTCCAATTCTCTTTTATCTTTTGAATCTCAAATTCTCTTTTAAGATTTAAAACTTGCATCAATTTTGACTGATCATTGCACAAGTATTTGTTTTGTAGAAAACTCCCATATTTCCTTAGAAGTTTCACATGTATAATTTTTGTAAAAATTGTTTCCAACAAAGCATTTATTGCTTTGAACTTTTCCTTATCGTAGTTCTTGATTTGCGCTAAAGTTGGAGCGGCCGGAAGTGTTGGTACTTCGCCATCTTCTTCAACTTTTCATATATCAAAAGATTGTAAATGGGCCTTCATCTTCACAGCCCATAATCGATAATTATCTCTTGTGAACATAGGAGGAGAAGCCAACGGAAATGTATTTCATGCCATACCAGAAAATATTATCTCACGTCACTTGGTGGTGGAGATTGATGGTTCTGATAGCAATATGAATGAAAATATTTTATTTATAAATTTATGAATGATCTCTATAATTCTTCATTTCCTCCACAGATCTCCACACATAAACTAAGCTATCAATATTTTTATTTATAATAGTACGAATTCTATTTCAACTAGAAACGTGAAAGCTTATTCCCATATTAATTCTGATGACAAATTCTATTTAGACATGAATTAAATAAACCAAATCCTAAACAATTATTTGCTACTACAATTTTAAATTAGTTTTTCAACATTGAGAAGTCCAAAATTTACAAACAAACCATTGATTTTATTACCCTGCACTCAACGTTTATTATTACTCCAAAACCACATAATTTATTATAATTGAGTAACTTAACGCATAGACATATTATACATAAACATAAATATTGAAAAACTGTGGTATTTTCGATGTAGAAAAAGAAGCATATTTTCGCAAAAGAAAAGAAAACTAAAAAAAACAGAAACAATATTTAAAGACATGTCCCTTAAGGTGATAATCGGTGCAATTTTGTGATTAAATACTCACACTTCCCGATCATTATTTTGTTAATAGATTTTTAATGATTATTAATAAGGATAATTTAATATAATAAACTCTTAATAAATAATGTTAACATGAGTGTCAAATAAACACTAAACAAATGGAAAAAAGGTGAAGGAATACAATTTAAGATAGCCCCCCCGTGACTAATGTTTCTGCACATGCCTCGCTACTTTGGCCCCGCCATTATGTGTGGAAGCATAGAATAATAATCATTTCAAAGCAAGAAAGAAACTCACATGTACCCGAATAATTATTACTCCATCATACACAATTGTGCATTTAACAAGAAAACATCAGTCAGTCAATCAACTGATTTTGTGTTAATTTCGAATTAGTTGAGATCGATTAAGTGAATATTTAATGTTCATTTCATTCCTTTTAGATGACACATCACAGAAGTTTTAAAAATATTTTTGTACTAAACCGTTAATATACTATAATCCTCTAGTTTATTTCAGGTTTAAGACTGATTATATTTTGTGAAACTCATGTTCGCATGCAGAGTTATTAACGAGAAACATAACTTAATAATTTCCAAAACAATAGAGAAGCATTTTTTATCCAAGGAAGGAGAAATATGGGAAGGAATTACAAGAATCAAACCTCACCAACAAAGTGAAGACTCGAGTAACAACCAATCAAATAAGAGGCGAATTTAGAATTTTTAAAATATGGGTGTCGAAGGTCGACTGGAAATTCTCTCCAGACCCCACTTGTAGGATTATACTAGATGTGTTATTGTTATTGTTGTTGCTGTTGGGTGCACCACTAAAAAAAAAGAGAAAAAAAAATATTAAGTGGAAATTGGTCTATGTTCCTTTTGATAAATAACTCAACCAATGCACCATTTAAGCTTAGCTTTGTGAAGCATGAGTGTCAACAAATAATATTAGACCGATTCTAAAAAATACATACATGAAATACCTAGTTTGGGAAAGACCGGGGATGCATGCGCCCCCATAAACTAACCTATAATCCGCCCCTGAATCAAACTACTAAGATTTCCCATAGAAAACAATGTGTTTTACCTTCCTTTAGAAAGGACAAAAAAAAAAAAAAAAAGTAACTCTATCCATATTGTGTATATGCTTGAGGTCTTAATTTCCAATGTAGTATGCTTAAAACATGAAGTATGATTTTGGTCTTATTTTCTCCATTTATTTTTGGAATATCTATCTGAGAACTCTATAAACTCTTGTATTTACGTTTGTTAAGTGTTACGTTTGTGAAGTCCCATTTGTAACTAGACTTCTCCGTTACTAGAGATTTCACTACTACGACTTTTAATAGTATATATGGTATTACAAGAGTTATTAGAGAGAAATATAGTTACACAAGGATTTTACCATGGCAAATATTAACCAACTTGAAAGAGTCCTAAAAATAGTACCTTTAATATCCCGGCTAATTGCCTTCCCTAACGGTGCGTAATCCAAAAAATCATGTTAGACAATTCTCTATAAAGTCCTCTCAATCATTGCTAGTGCATTCAAAGCAACGACTGCAAACTAGATTGGGTCGTAGAGCAGGGATTATTATTTTCGTGACTTGAGTAGAGGGTCTATCGAAAGAGTAGTCTATCTTCGTAAATCTGCGCATACATTATCTTTTTTATATTTCACTTATGGGACTATACAGAGTTTGTTGTTGTTTATTGAAATTCCAACCAATTTAATCATTATTTGTTGCAATTTTCTCATTTTTCGTGACGAAACTCTTCACGGTGTACTTTAACTTTTGAGGTTTTGAAAATAGACCCAAAATGGGATCTTTACCACTTTGAAACTTTAGTCTACCTAAAATGGGATCTTTAGCACTTTGAAACTTTAGTTTAGGGGTGAGCATAATTTGGTAAATACTGAATTATCGTATCGAATTGAAATTTTGGTATTGGTATTTGATATTTTAATATTTGTTATGCTATTTGGTTTAAGTTTTAAAAAAATTAGTATTAAATATGGTATCCGGTATTTAAAAATAAAATATCGAAATATGAACACTGTACCAAAATATATACTAAGTTACATAATATGCATGTTATTGATTATAACATAAATGTTAAAGTTCTAAATTTTACTTAGTTCTAAATTTTACTTTCCTTTATTCCCATTGTACTTGTCTTTTCCCCTTTTCTTTGGTTGCTTATTTACGTTTCAACCTTTCCCCATCTAGGTTTAGCATTTTTGGTTTTTGTTTTTTTCACTATATTATAATATTTTTATTTTCATATCTGTGAGTACTTTATGCACTAGTTAATATTCGAACATAATAAATTGAAGTTATCAGACCAAATAAACAGAAATCAGAAGAAGAAAAGCTGAACCATACCGAATTTAATTAGGTATGGTATTGATATAACATTTTAAGAAATCGAATAACGAAAATATCGAACCAAAATATCTAAATCGTACCTTACCGACCGATGAACACCATGTTGTAAATTTTTTTCTTTCTTTACATTCTTTTTCTTAAGGTGAGGAAATTGAAAAGGGAATTTCACTTTATATTCTTCTTTTTATTTTTATGCCAAATTGTTCCATGACTTTATATTGAACATGTCAAATCAGCCCATCACTTCAACCTCACAAGTCAGTAGTGGTCCTCCTCCATTAATACATTGAAACAGTATTCTTATCCTACACCCTTTATTTTTCCGCTACTACCTCTCCTCCTATCCTCTGCCCTCTACTCTTTTCCTTCTTTTTAGAGAAAAGAGGCATTAGCAAAGAAATCTACCAAGAAAGTATCTCTTCCACCCCCACCCCCCTCCCCCTCCTCCCCAACACTGCTATCACACTACCAACATTTGACTAAGAACTAAAAAGGAAGCTGAAGCAAATCAAGAAAAGAAACATGTCAGCATCAACATCATCTCTAGTGTGGAGTAGAGAAGAAGAGAAAGCCTTTGAAAATGCAATTGCTATTCATTGGATTGAGGACTCCAAATTACAGTGGCAAAAGATTGCTTCTATGGTTCCAAGTAAAACCATTGAAGAACTAAAACAACATTACCAACTGTTAGTGGATGATGTTACTGCCATTGAAGCTGGCAATGTTCCAATCCCCATTTACACAGGAGAGGAAACATCTTCATCAACCAAAGATAGCAACCATGGCTATTCTGGGATATCCACCGGGCGGTCCAATTGTAGTTATGTAAATGGATTTTCAGGTAGTGTACATGACCAAATTGGCCAAGGAGGAAAAGCAAGTTCCAAGTCTGAACAAGAAAGAAGAAAAGGAATACCTTGGACTGAAGAAGAGCATAGGTAAAACTAAACTTTAATTCAAACATTTTGTTTTTCCAGTGGTTAAGTTGTCTCGTGTCCGAGCCATGGCATTAGCCACTGATGCTTGCATCTTTGTAGGCGGCCTACATCACATATTCTTAGGTGCGGTCATTTTCCTGGTCCTGCGTGAACGCTGAATATTTTGTGCATCAGTTGCCCGTTTCTTTTTTTAAAATAGTTTTTCTAGTGCACTAACTTCTGATTTGAGTAGATAAAATTGATGGCTTATTTTATGAATAATTGCTTATAAGGTCTTACCATTAGTTGCAAATGTACAATGTATATTTGTGTAATATTGGTATCTATTATGACAAAATTGTGACAAAGAAGTAGTAGGTGCAGACTTAAAATCCTGAATTCCTCTATGTGCTTATCTTACTTTTCCTACTCTTTTGTTTACAGGTTATTCTTGCTTGGTTTAGATAAGTTTGGAAAGGGAGACTGGAGAAGTATTTCAAGGAATTATGTGATTTCTAGAACACCAACTCAAGTGGCTAGTCATGCCCAAAAGTACTTTATCCGATTAAATTCCATGAATAGAGATAGGAGAAGGTCCAGCATACATGACATTACAAGTGTCAACAATGGAGAGATTGCTACAAATCAGACCCCTATAACAGGCCAACAAACCAATCCAAGCCCATCAAATGCAGTTGGATCCAATGTCGGGCAAAGAAACCAGCCCAATATGCATGGTTTGGGTATGTATGGTGCTCCGATGGGTCATCCGGTGGCTGCTCCACCAGGGCACCACGTGTCAGCAGTCGGAACACCGGTCATGCTTCCTTCCGGACATCATCCACCTTATGTTCTTCCAGTTGGATATCACATCCCGTCGCATCCTCCTCCAACCATGCACCATTAATAAAAGGACAGCTCGGTAAATTAAGTTCTCGCTATGTGCGAGATTCGGGGAAGTGTCAGATTAATCTATCGTACGTAGCTTTACCCTATATTTTTGCAAGAGACTGTTTTCACGGCTCGAACCCGTGACCTCCTGGTCATATGACAACAACTTTACCAATTACGTCAAGACTACTTCGCTCATACACCATCAGTCAATGCCACATTTTCAGAGTCAAGATGTTTTTGAGCTTTCACATGGAATGTGGATTTTGAAAGGCTCGTGATATGTTTCTAAATGTCAAAAACGGTCTTAGTATTAAGTCTTTACTATGACCTAAATTGAGCAATTTGTAAATACAAGACTGTAGATGCTTTTTGACCATGTTCAGTCATTTTCCACTGAATAATCATTGGTTTTGCAGTTTCTAAGAAGTGATTGAAATTGAACCTCTGTAAACATGACATGGTTATATTATAGAGAGAAAAGAAATAGCAGAACTTTGTCCTTCTTTTTTATTGTTTTGCTATTTGTTACAAATTAGTGGTCTCATGAATCATGCACTTTCTTGATTTTTTTTTCTCTTCTACTTTTTGATTTTTTCGGAATTTCAAGTCTTAAATCTCTTGACTTCCAACATTAACGTCAGCAGAATCACTCGCACACACATACATAGAGACTCTTCTATATCGATGGACATGCAGTGGGAAAAATTACCACTTTCAGCTTCTCATTTGTTGTTTGCAATCAATGAATTTGATTCATTTTCTTTTCTCTCACATATAAATGTAGATTTAAGAGATTAAGCGGCATCAAGTTATAGACCATTATCAACTGAAACTACCGTTGACAGAAACCAAAAATGAAAAAGGAGACATCAGGGATGCCGGTGGCTCTCATAAAAATAGCAGACCAGCAGAGTATTCTAATAGTATTATAGTTTGTAAACCAAACATGTTAAAATAACCAACTGTTGTGTGGACAATATAAGTTGAAAAAATCTCTTGTAGCACAGATGCACAACCATTCCTCTGATTTTAGTCTGTTTTACTGCAGTCAGTGTCAGTAGGAATGTAGGTCAAAAACAGCAGAAGCAGAATCCTCGACAATATTAACTGCAGAATTCAGAATGTCAACATGCTTTCTCTATTAAAAAAGGTCATCATTCCAGTAAATCACGGTTCCATACACAAATAATTGATATACAACCAATCCAGCACTTCAAATCTCACAGAAAGTGCAGAGATAGTAGGGTCAAGTTGCTACAAACAACCTAACATTGCAAAATTATAATGTGACAAGTAAGGAGTAGGAGATTGTTGGGACATATCTTACAAAGGTAGCACTGAACTCATAAAGGGCTGCTACCTATAACTATTTGTATTAGCTGAAATATACCAAGACTCACTATTGAGATGTTTGTAAGGAAAAATGTAAACAAGGACTATAGAATACTCCAAACATACAATTGACAGTAGTTTATGAATATCAAGATAGATGATATTCTAAAAGTTCTCTTGCCTGTGTTTACATTTTCCTCGCAAACTTTCAATTGGTGAGCCTTTCTACTCGATCGTACAAATAGATACAGCTGTAGCAATAGCTGACAACGGATTCAGTGCTACCCGTGTAACAGATGTAACCAACAATCTTTAGAGACCTCGTGTCGCGATATCTAATATTCGTCAGTCAGTGTTGAAAGAAGTTCTGTTAATGATTCCGAGTGATCCACTACTAGAAAACAGCAATTTAGCGACCAAAAATTAGCGACCACAGTTGGTCTACCAAAAAAATCGACCAAACTTGGTCGCCAAACTAGTAAAAAAAAAATTTTAAAAAAACTTAAAGCAAATAGCGACCAACTTTGGTCGCTATTTGGCAGGTAAATTCGTAAACATGTTGACCAGACTGGTCAGACCAATGATCAAAGATAATTCAAAATTAGCGACCATAGTTGGTCGCAAAAGTGGACCCACTTTTAGAAATGGCGACCAACTTTGGTCGCTTAGTGACGGGGTAATATTGGGCCAAACTTGCGACCAAAGATGGTCGCTTATGTTGAAAATAAAAAATAATACGATTTGCAGATGGCGACCAACTTTGGTCGCAAAAAATGTAAAGTATAAATATTTGCGACCAAAGTTGGTCGCTTATTTAAGGGAAATTTTATGTGGATATAGGCGACCAATGTTGGTCGCTTATCTGGAAAATTTAAATAAATCAGAATTTCTTTTAGCGACCAACGTTGGTCGAAAATCTGAAAGTATATATATTATCGACCAATTTTGGTCGCTTTCTTGTCAATATTTTACCAAAATTAAACTCACTTTTGTATTTACTACATGTCTAAATAATATAAATGTAAGCCATTAACGCTTTTGTAATATAAGGGATTAATATGCAGTTAAATATATACACATATACTGTATTATTTATTTATTTATTTATTTTGAACTATATTCGATATTTAGTGCGTTAGCTAAAATTATATAGTAGAGCGTATTACATATATACTAAGTGTATTGCATAAACTAAGTGTGCGTGCAATACATTTAGTATATATACACTATACTATATTACATTATATATATATATCGAATATAACTTTAATATATATATATATATATATATATACACCTTGATATATCGAATATATATTGATATATAATACACTATACAATATAATATACTATAGTATAGTGTATTGTATAATACATATATATATATATATAACTTGATATATACGACGCTATACTATATATATATATATATATATATATGTATTGTATAATAC
>MCJB01049084.1:88889-101341 GCA_002018475.1 Nicotiana obtusifolia | reverse complement strand
ACAAGAGCAGATCAAATCTCTCTTGGCTTCTGGCTCTTTTCCGATTCCCCGGTCACGTGAATCATCGCCGGGTGGTCAGCTTGATGATGACACTTCATCCGGCGATGACGCTGACGATGTAGACATTAGTAGACGTTGAACTGTAATAACAACTTATATAATGTATAAGTTCATTTGAACTTTAAACCTTGTTGTTGTTTAATGTTGTTGTTTAATGTGTTGTTTATTGTAGTTGTTATTATTCTCGTTGTTGTTTGTTGTAGTTGTTCTTGTCGTTGTTGTTATTTTAATGGCATAAAATGCTTCTTTTAGGAATTTGGTAAAACTGGCAGGTGGTGTAGCTGCCAAAACAGGCAGTTTCTGGAAAAAATGAACCAAAAATAGCGACCAACTTTGGTCGCCAGTTGGTCGCTATTTTGCTGGAAAAAAAAATTGATTCTGCAAAATAGCGACCAAAGTTGGTCGCCCCTTAGTGGCCATTAGCGACCAACTTTGGTCGCAAATCAAAAATACAGAAAATAAAACTCTGGACTTAGCGACCAACTTTGGTCGCAAATTTCTAATTTTAATTTTCTGTATTTTTTGATAAGCGACCAAAGTTGGTCGCTAATGGCCACCAAGGGGCGACCAACTTTGGTCGCTAACAGAAAATACAGAAAATACAAATTAGGAGTTGGCGACCACCTTTGGTCGCTATGTGCTGATTTTAATTTTCTGTATTTTTGATAAGCGACCAACTTTGGTCGCTAATTTGCGACCAAAGTTGGTCTCTATCTGTTTTTCCGAAATTTTTGGTTCTTTTGTGTGGGAGACCAATGTTGGTCGCAAATTAGCGACCAAAGTTGGTCGCTATCTGTTAGTGACCACCTAAATAGTGACCAGACCATTGTGGTCGCTTTTTGGTCGCTTTTGGGCTAATAGGGACCAACTTTGGTCGCTTTTTTCGGTCGCTTTTCACCTGATTTTTAGTAGTGTGAAAGCAAATAATATACGTATAATGGTAAATGAACGACTTACAGAAGTGAATAAAAGGGAACGAATTAGATGGAAGATTATGCTCTTCCAACTAAAATGCCAAACAAAAACAGTGTGACCAGCCTAGTACTTTCAGTTCATATATATCACGTTCTCAACCAAAACATCAGAATTAGTATGTGTGTACATAATATGAATTAGTCATTCCAGCACAGCTGTTTCAGTTCATGCGTTTTCTACCAAATTTAAATTTTTGTTTTGAACTCCAAACAGAGATTAGCTAAGGGGAGCTAGTAGGAAGGTAACGGGTTCGATCGAACTCAATAACTTTTGTCTAAACTTTATATTTGTCTTAAAAAATTAATTAAACATGTACGAGTTATTAATTTAGAACCCAATAATGACTAAAATCCCAAAATAATAAGCTTCTTATCCTATCTCCGCTGGTGCTCCTACGCTGAAAGAGAGGGTAGACCAAGAGTTGAATCAGATGCATCAAATGTCCTTTCCCTGTTAGCAATCACAGGAGCTTCTATTATTTGATAGTTCAAACAATTTGCTCTTTCTTCGTATGTGAAAAGATAATTGAAAGAAAGGAGAAAAGGAGAAGCAACGGCTTTACAAAATTATAAAGATGTAAAACTTAGGAAACGAGTAGTCTCTAACTTGTAGTCTTTGAGAAGTAGATAAAATTTTCCCAAATTGACTGTGAATATATACTAATAACAAATGGCCAATGCAGTGGTAAGCTCTTCTAATCATGCCAGCAAAGAAGCATAACAATACGTCTTCGGATTATAAACAGCCTACCCTTTTGCACTTTAATGTACTCTCTTACACTTTTACCTGAAAACTTCTTATCATCACCTCCCACTGTTGTCCCCTACCATACTATGCCCTGCTTGGGGTCACTACCAATGGCGGATCCAACGCGGCTTTGTGGTTCGGCAAAATTTCACGTTTTTTATGGGTTCGACGGTAAATTTAGAATTCATAAACTTCAAATCTTTTCTCTAAACCTATGTTGAAATACCATGCCAACTTAAATTTGAACGATTAGATGCGGAACTAGAAGGTTATCGGAAAAATTGAGTAACTTTAGTTCAAATTATATATATGTACTAAGAAATTTTTTAAATATGTACAAAAATTAAATTCAAAACTCAATTACTAATAATTGATGCCGTTATCATAGATTTTGAAACCATAAAGTTTAAGATAAAAAGCATGACATAAATTATCAGCAAAAACAAGAGCTCAAGTAGATATTATTCTTACGTTTTGCAAAGCAACAATTCATTCTATTGGTGAACTCTATATGTTAGTCAGGCAAGTAAGTCGAATATGAGTTTTATGGTTGGCAATTTGAGCATAAACCTATTTGACTCTCTCATGTTGGACAGGTTATTAATCCGTCTATTTTTTGAATTCAGTTCATTTTAACCCAGCTCATCTCAGCCTTATCATTTGACACGAGCTTTCATGGGGGAATTTTCATAAATATCCACTTTTGAGGTCACCATTGAAGTAATACCCGCATTTCACAAAATTTTGTAAAGTATACCTACTCGAATTTGAAGTATATCAATCTCTTCAATGCAACTTCAGAAATCAAATATGAAATTCTTCTATCTTTCAAATGCAATTTCAGAAATTCGTACTTTAAGTAGTTCAATCTATTGAATGCAACTTCAGATTTCGAATCTTAAGTTCTTAACATAAACTTGTTCTTCAAATTTCAACAATCCAATTAATACACGATTTAATGCCCAAATTTACTCCAAATGAGCTCAAATTTGAAACATAACTTTCAAATATCATAAAGAACAAATCTCAATCATCAAATTGTCAAAATAACAGCAAATTTAACAAACTCATTTTGCAACTAAGAAGAAGAAGAAACTCTAAGCACAAAAAAAAACAACGAAAATAACAATAAATAAGAAGAGAAAAGTGTATGTATCTAAAGTTATATAGAAATTGAATATCAGTTAAACTTTTTTTTTTAAAGTAAATAAAAATTTAATGAGTAACGCAAAACTAGGCGCCAGTTGAAAATTTTACAGCTTTCATTTGTCATTACCATGCATATTGAAATGGAAAAGACCCAACTACCTAGTACAAATAGATAAGAGATCCACGTGATGATCACAAGATGTAAATGGTTAATGTCTGCAGCTTGAAAGATGACATTTGTTCATTGCTGTTTCTAAAACACATCCTCTCTAATTAATTATTTGTAAAAACCTCAATCCTCCATTCATTGGTTTCCTCTATTATCAGCTGGAAACTCTCATTCTCTTTCCTCCAAACAAAAATTATCTATCTTTTGTTGTCAATTCAGTTCTAAGTGGACCATGCTTGTTGAACTCCATGGTCCAGAGAGAGGAAATATCATTGTTGTTTTAACCATATGTGGTTAATAGAACAGTTTGTTCACATAATATCATATGCATAGTGTTCAATGTGCGAATAATATTTCATATATACTAGTACGTAGTTGAAAAGGTCTAGAAAGTTATATATAAGGAGTACGAAATACTTATACCGTGAGGTGTTTTTAAAAAAAATCGTACGAACTTAATTAGTCCAAAGAGCAAATAATATCATACCAAATTAAGAATATTTTTTGTTTGGGCCGACCGTGACTAACAAGTCCTCTAACACCACCCCAACCCTTGCTATAAGATCACTAAAATTGGACTATTAGTGGTTCATAAGGGACGATTTTGATTGACTTAAAAGGCCAATTATACTTGCGGTGTGAGTCGAACTTAAGATTTCTGCCTAATTTTCTGATTTGATAATGTTCCCATTAGTTTTTTGTTATTTTCTTATTGGACAAAATGCCGATACTTACTGAAACATGCCTTGGAAGTTCTTTTTGAATGTATATTTGTACAGTTATATTCCCTACGTTGTTCTGTACCGTTTTACCTTGGATCTCATGTAATTATTCTTTCGGAAAAAGTTCAAATTTTACCTAAACTATAGATTACTATTTCTTGACTATATAGGCCCTCTATTAGAAGTGACAACAAAAATAGCATGATCGTACCCAAACGTAGTAGTACAAAATCTTGGAAGACCACAACCTCAAAGTACTGACAACAAAATGAGGGACACAAAGTACAATCACTCATTTATTGAAGTAAAAAATAGGGCAATTTAACATCATTTTTCAGGACAGTCAATACACCTACCTTCATGCGCAACAATCCTATGTACAAAATCATGTTATTAGAGTATTTCCTACACGAGGAAAACTCTCATAGTTAAAAAATGTAACCTCATTTTTGCACAACCGTTGTAAGCAGGTGATTTATCGAGTCATTCCTCAAATGGTCATTCAACTATCCTAGATTATCTGCTAAAGTCATTTTTCTTTCTTTTGTAACAACAAAATCACTTAACTATGCCTATAGCACTCAGAAGGTTGTCACACCTCTTTTCGTACATTCCCGGGAAGGAAATATATAAAAAGATTTTTCCAATTAAAGTGACATTATTCGAACAGGGATTATTTATTTAATTTTTTATTAGAGTCGCCACTTGGAATATTTAATTTGTGTCCCAAGTCACCGATTTATTTTATCCCAGATCGAGGAAATTTCGACTTTCTTTTTGAAGTCTGCGAAACAAAAATTCTAAGTAAGGAATTCTGTTAACCCAAGGGAAGGTGTTAGGCACCCTCGGATTCCGTGGTTCTAGCACGGTCGCTCAATTGTTATAATCGGCTTATTATCTGATTTTAATATCTATCATTAACCTATGGTGCATTTTGCCTCATTTTTACTTTCCGCTTTTAAAGTTTATCAAGAATTGCAATGTCAATCAAAATATGCCACAAATCACGTTACATAAATGCACCCGTAATTTGTAACACCTTTTAATTAAACATCGGGATTTTGGATTTGGGTCACATAAATGCGCACCCGAATTTAGGAAATTAACTTAATAGACTAACGCGCCTAAAGCAACTTACGCGTTTTTAGTTTGTCGAGGGCCATGAAATTTGCTAAATAGCGCGCCTCGGTTTTCTAAGTGTTTAATTAGTGAGGGCCATATGTTTATAAATTTATTTGGTATAACACACCTCAAATTAATTTAACATTGTTATTATTCAAAATTGTTCTAAAGGCACCCCCGAGGACTGGCATCATCACTATGTCACGGGAACCGTACCCATAGTGGCAACGTAATTAATTTCTTTCTAGTTCTAACTACTAAACTTAAAGAGTCAAGGCTCATTTGTATTGATATTACACTTTAATTAATTAAGAGGGCCATAAGCGATTGTTATTAATTATATGGCACGCCCCTTTTATCTAAAGGACTTATGTTGAAAAATGTTCCTATTGATCAACCCAATTATCTTTAAACGAGTGAACAACGGACTGAGCCCAATATATATACCATTTAACATAAGCCTATTTGCATATATAGTCAATAGTTGCACAAAATAGCATAATCGGAATTAACAAATGAATGTAAAGGATTGATTTTCAGCTAACTAAAAAATGCAAAAGTTTTAATTGTAGTTTGTTACACATGTAGCCATTCAACTCATCATTACAATTATAAACTGATTTTTTTATATACATGGACAGAACTGTTTCAGCATGATCAATTCAATAAAATGGGCTATCCTCAAAACTTGCAGTAGAATGGACCAAACAATAGGAATTCACTAATGAATACGGACAACAACAAGAACATAAATTATTTTTAAGCATATTGCATTAATTGCACTTTTCCAGAATAGCCATTTCTAAACAAGCCAATCAACGCGGTTAAAGACGTAACCATTTTTGTATTATAGCATCTTCCTAACAAAATTTTCAGAATGAACATCAGCCTAATATTACGTTAACATTCACATTTCCAGAATGTCGGCCGCGTCCTAAATTGCAGAAACAGTCCAGATTCGACTTTGTTTCATTTTTAATGATTTCAATGATAACTAACAATGACAGACTTTGACTCTTGACATTGAAAGTCATGTCGACACATTAAAGTTCAGATTCATTATACATTGGAGCTAGTGTGCGAATGACAATAACTAAGCAAGTGGAATCTACGCCCTTTTGAACATTTGAACAAATTCAATTTAGCATTTTCAGATTAAGCAGATCCTGGCAGAACAAATACATACAAATAATTTTGGGAATTAATTGCAAAGGATATACAAGATTAAACATAGATACATTAAGTATTGCAAACCATGCTGTTATGCTATCAGTTTTCCAAGTACAAAACGGCAGTTAAAGAAGCTCTTTTCAAAGATTACATTCTAACTTTCAGAAGCGAAATATCAGCTTTCAACAACAACAAACACATTATACTATCAATGGTCAGATTATGATTCAGTCATTAACGGTTGCAAAATAGCTTTGTGACAAAGTTTCAATTGAATTGGATACCAATAACAGACCAACAGCCGTGTGAAGGAATATATAAGCCAAGCATCCAGGAAAGAAATAAGTACGGAGCAACGATAATCCTTTAACGACGACGGAACAGCTCAGCTATTGGTTATGAATTAATAACTCAAACGAGATAAACAAATCTCAACGAAAGGTAATATATGTAACAGTAAAACAACAAACTGGAATGACAGAATTTATACATATTTCTGCACGATTACAAACGAAATCAGAACATACCTACTTAATGTGAATGCTTTAAATAGTCTTTGGCAAAGCGAGCAGCAAACTAACGGCAGCTTCGACTCGGCACAGCTTCAAACGAATCAAATGTTGACTTTTAGAAAGAGTCTTTCAACTTTCTTTTACTGCTTAGATTTTATAACATTCTGTTCTCTCTTCTTCGTTCAATCCTTTTCTTTCAATGGTTTTTCAGACTTCCCCAAACCCTCTGTTTTTCCTTCCCTCTTTTTTTTTTCTCAAAATTTTCAGACTCCAAAACCCTCTGTCTTACTCTAAAAAGCTTCCGAATGAACTTCCCCCTGCTCACTGTTTTTTCTCTTCCTTATATAGAAAACCAACAGACTTCCCCCTCCCCCTTTTCATTTTTCTGTTTTTAATTTTAAAGAAATAAATCATTGCAACTAAACCTTTCCCCACTCCCCACGATTTCTGACAGATTTCCTAGCCAAATCCCAACAGAAATCTGTTGGGATCTTTTTAAAATTACCCCTTCTCCCTTTAAGTATTTTTATTTACAATTACCCCTCTAGTTGTTCCTAAATCCCTTTTAAATAATAGCCAGTTAATAAACTAGCCTAATTTATGGACTAGCCTAACAAAACGAAAAATGGCTATTTTGTAAAATCCCAAAAATCAGAAAATTGAACTAATTAAAAGAAAAGGGTAGAAGATGAACCCTAGAAAATATCCTAAAATTGAAAATGAAACGGAAATAATCAGTTACCTTGAACTATCTTCCTAACCTTGATGATTTTGTGACAAAAATAGAGTTTAAACCGTGTGTTCTTGGCAAGAACACACGGTTAAAACTTATTTTTGTTCAAAAACTTGATTTTACTCTTCAAAGTTCCGATTTTTACAAGTTCCTCGGGTTTTTGGGTTTTTTGGTGGATAAAAGACTCGATTGAAGTGGGAGAGGTGACGTGGTGAGTTAGGGGGTGATTGGGAATGATTTTGGGTCGGAATGGTGGCCGGCGAACGGGCCGGCGACGGGTGCTAGGTTGGGGCGGCTAGGGTTTCTGCTAAGGGGGTGTTTGGACGGAAGAAAAAGTGAAAAATGGGGTAGGGTTTGGTTAAGAGGGTTATATATGAGGTGGGGTGAATTATGGACCGTTGATCTTGTTGAGATCAACGGTCCGGATGTAACCGGACCTATGGCTGCAAGGATTTGGGCCTTTCTTTGCTAACCGGATTGGGCCTAATATAGGTTAAATGATTTGGGCTGGTTTGATTCCAGCCCAATCCGATTTTCCCTCTTTTACTTATATTCTTTAATCATTTATTTTAACTCTCTTTTTAATTTTAATAACTAGATTACTTAGTGACTAAAATTTAATTTATTTAAAATGTGACACTAAACTAAATTAAATATTTATAAAATTATCATAATGCTAGATTCTATGATTTAAGCATTAAAACTAAAAGAGTGTAAAATGCACTATTTTTATGATTTTTTCCAATTTTTATGAAATCAACAATTACTAACTTTGTCCTAAAATGTAAAAACAAATCCTAAATGCAATGAATGATATTTTTGAGTATTTTGATGAATTAATTAGTTAACAATTAGGTAATTAAACACCTAATAAAATCCTAAAATGACTAATCTTGATTAAAAATTATTTAATGATTTTTTTTTATAAAGATATTTCGGGTACGGTAAAAATCACGTGCTCACAAAGGTCACTCAACTAGATTTTTCAAATTTTGAATTGTCAAATACCTATTTTACCCTCTAAATTATAAACATTTATCTTCTTTTTATTTTTTTAACTTTTTAATATTATGATTTTCCCTTTTTAATTTATATACTGAACTTACCTATATAATAAATAAATTTTATTTATAAATTAAAAAACAAAAAGTATTTAAGCATATATAATGCTGGAATAAAAAAATAATGAGCATAGTAAAAAAATTAATTAGAATAATTTGTTCGTAATTTTAGTATTAACAACAAAAATTAAAAAATTTATTTACACATTTGAGAATGAAAGAAAATAAAGGTTGTAAAAAATATATTTCATGCACGTAATATAAAAATAAGTATTTAAATAAAGGTATTTTTATCATATACATTATATATGGTTGAAAATTATGCTCAAGTATATTATTATTCCGTCATTATATGAGCTGAAAACTAATTTTTTATTTTTTATTTTATAAATAAAATATATTTTTCTATAGGTAAGCCCACAATGTAGATTAATAAGAGAAAAAAATTATAATATTTAAAAAGTTAAAAAAAATTGATAATTTAGAGGGTAAAGTAGGTTTTTAACAATAAAAAATTTAAAAAATCTAATTGAATGACCTTCTGAGTGCTATTACATAGTTAAGTGACTTTGCTGTTACAAACGAAAGAAAAGTGACTTTAGAAGATAATTTGGGATAATTGAGTGACCATTTGAGTAATGAATTCGTGATTTACCTTTGATCGAACTTCCATGGCTACCTGAGCAATTATTACTAAATTTTTATAGTGCACCTTTTTTGTCTCTAATTGATGGTCAGAACTTAATTGGGAAGATGAAAAATTATTGAAAGAAATAACAAAAATTTTCTAATTTTGTCCCCTTTAAGCTATTGGAGTAGTGTTTGTATTCGCAGATGAACATAAAGTCCTAGCTTTTAGAGTTTGACGGGAAATAACGATCCAACTATCAAAGAGATCGATCTACTAGCTACCAAACAATTAGGCATTGTAACAAGATGTTTTAGTGTATTTTATCCTTTTAGTTGACCTACTCCAGTTAAATAATAACTGAAGATACTACGTTGAAAATAGCCGGATAGCTTGTCAATGAATATTTTGCTAAATACATAACGTACACTGAAACTTAGAAAATGTAGCATGATCCGGCAGAGTATACCTATTTAAGAAATATATTATCAAAATTCACTTCGCATTTTAAGCTCTATCATAGACCTTGTACATTATCTGGCCTACTTTTAATGAACACTGTAAACAAATTAACAAATAATTTCCTATAGCAACCCTACAAATACTTAAGGGTTTGTATTGTCGCGTTAAACAGCAAGTCTGAAGCTAAATGTAATAATGTTTAGAATTATTTAATTCACCTGTTGACAGATGCATGTATGGCTAACTTTAAACACAGAAAGAAATGAACATGAACCACTTGTGAATGGATAATAACAAAGCATTAGTAGCAATACCACAAAAAATTAGAAGGACAATTTGATCGCACTAAGTTTCTGTTACGTGCGGGTTTGAGAAAAGAACGAATTAATGCCTATCCGATGCAGTTTTATTATAACTTTCTGTAAGAATTTATTTAATTTCACGAGTTGAACCGATGACTTCTTCCGATCGCACGTACGAAAACTCATATATACCACGAAAAATTAGACATGGAAATTAAAGACGAGGAAGAAAAGGAAAACACTATTTCGGAGATTGCATTGAATGAAAAAGTTGCATGAAAAAGCTGAGAAATATTATGTTGCTTAAACAATGTTCCCTCTAATTTGTCAACATCCGTGATCCGCAATTTCTCATTCTCGATGTTTCTAAATTTCAACATGTAAAGCTGTGGTTCCCAACAGATTACTATTTTAGAAGTAGAACAAGTACAGAAATCAAATCAACAATTTATTATACAATTCCAACTGCCACAATACAGCATTAACAAATCCCAAGCTAGGATTCAATAAAATCGAGCAAAGACAAGTCCAGTTTTTTTAATATAGAAATTAACCATATCAAAACAGGAACAATGTGTAAGCCCATCAACTGCACATCAGTTACACTCGTTCCAAAGGTTAGGAACCCAACTTCTGTTAAAGAGTATAGACCCATATCTTGTTGTACTACTATATACAATATTTTAACAAGGAGGCTTCAGGTAGTTATGGATGGATTGGTGGACAATTGTCAGACTGCGTTTGTACCAGGAAGGGAAATCACTGATAATATTATACTCAGTCATGAGTTGGTAAAAGAATATCACCAAGGTGTATGATCAAGCTAGACATGCAAAAGGCTTATGATTCTCTTGAATGGAGCTACTTGGAGCAAGTTCTTACTGGCTTGGGTTTCCCTGATAAGTTTGTTAGATGGATCATGAGTTGTGTCCAGAATGTGTCTTATTCTATCCTTCTGATTCTGAATGGCAAACCAACAGAGCCGTTTGAGGCTACAAGAGGATTAAGACACGAGGATCCTTTGTCCCCTTTCTTATTTGTGTTGGCTATGGAGTACTTAACTAGAAGCTTGAAGACCCTAAGACATATCCCTAATTTCAACTATCATCCCAGATGTGATAAATTGCAAGTAGTGCAGCTCGGATTTGCTGATGATTTGCTATTATTTTGCTGGGGAGACACCATCTAAGTGAAGTTGTTATATGATTGTTTTTTAAACTTCTCTCAAGGTTCTGGTCTGAAAGTAAATCAGAGTAAAAATTCAATAGTTTTTGGTGGGGTGGCAGCAGCTACACAACAAGAGATCCTGAGCATGCTAGGCTTTCCTAAAGGTGTACTACCTGTTAGATATTTGGGGGTCCCACTAAATATAAAAAGAATATATGTGACACAATGCTAGTGTCTACTAGACAAAATGGTGGGAAGAATCACTTCTTGAACTTCAAGATTCTTATCCTATGCAGGAAAATGACAATTGATCAAAAGTGTTCTCTTTTTCATACAAACATTCTGGTCACAGATTTTTGTACTACCAAAGAAGATCATACAAATGATAGAAGTTGTTTGTAGAAAGTTCTTTTGGACTGGGGGAAATGAAATGTCACATAAATCTCTCCCAGCTTGGGAAAAGGCCTGCTATCCTCACTCAGCTGGTGGCTTTAATGTTATGGATATCTATATATGGAATAAGGCAGCTGTAAGCAAACTTTACTGGAACTTGAGCAAAAAGAAGGCCAAGTTATGGATACAATGAATTCATTGCTACTATGTTAAAGGGAGGCAAGTTTGGGATATATATCCAAACCAAGCTTCCTGGATGATTAGGAAGATAATGAAGGCCAAAATTTTTTTTGAAGAAGTAGGATACACTTATTTTGATATTCTAGCCATGAATTCCTTTTCTATCAAAAAGCTTTATCAGAGATTAAGAGGTACTTTCCCAAAGGTCACTTGGAAGAGACTTGTGTGTAATAATGTAGGATGTCCTAAATAGGTATTCAATTTGACTTTGGTAGCACACGGAAGATTGTACACAAGAGATCAATTAGCCAAGTGGGGCATCGTTACCAATTTTGTTTGTCCATTGTGTGAACATGATGATGAATCTGTTGATCACTTATTTTTTAGGCTAACTTCTCTGCAGCTCTATTGAATAAATTACTCAGATGGCAAAGAGTGCATAAACAAGTTATGGAATGGGTGCAAGAACAGGCGTAGGCAGTTAATTTGAAATAGGAAAAATGCAAAAGCAGAAATGTATAGAATGGTGTTGGCATTTACTATATTTGGCAAGAGAGAAACCAAAAAATATTTCAAGGAAGAAAAAAACTGTTGACAATCGTAGCTGGCTAATAGTGCAAGATATATACCGTCGAGGGAGCCACTACAAGAAGATTGCAAAGCAACTAGACACTATGAATTTCTATCCTTCAAAATTGTGCTGGAGGGAAAGAGTTAGAAGAATAGTAGGATAGTATTGTCATTTTTATAGTAACGAGTCTGAAAATTTCCTTAGTATTGAATAAATAATATTATAAACTAGGAGTTTTAGCAAGTTACTAGAGGTGGATTGCTAACCATCTCTAGGAATTTTCGTTATGATTGTACATATCTACCCTTGGTAATACAGTTACTTATTTA
>MCJB01049084.1:42681-88863 GCA_002018475.1 Nicotiana obtusifolia | reverse complement strand
AAAAAAAAGAAATTAACCATACGTATTTCATGAGAAGAAGTGAAGAAGACGCAAGCTATAATGGCTCCCTACAATCATATTATAAACGAGGTTGATTGCAGAGTTGATCATTTGGACCTTTCAATTCATAGATATAGATCTCGGACCTATGAATGGGGATATTTTCGAAACTCACAAAAAAAAAAAAAGGAAGTGAGTTAGACAAAAAGAAAAGCAACTTGGACAAAAAAAGAAGTAACTTGGACAAAAAGAAACGAAGTGGCTTAGACAAATCTTTTTTGTCGATAACCTCAGACCAATCAATTGAATATTGATTAATACATAATCGATCGAACACTACTTGAAAATGGCTCTTCTGCTCCGAAATGGAATGTTCCAGATGTTCTTGGAAATTCTTGCTCCCATTGGACCATTTGTATCTATATGCATCAGGATTCCGATTCATGGGTCTCTCGGTTCGAGAAATCAAAATAAGAGGCTCGAACCATTTCTTCTTACTCTTTTTCAAATTCGATAAATATTTGTTGATCGTATATTTCATTATAGTTCTATGATTCAGAGTATCCTTTCCTATTTGATCCCTTTGAATTCCATATTCGAAGTTGCGATCGGATCTATTCATTAAAAAGAATCGATTCAATACATTTCTTATGTACCCATAGGTACTATATTGGATTTGAATCAGATTTCGAATCAATCTATATTGATTGGCTGCCTCCATTATGTTGTTGCTACCAAATACCACTATTTTTGATTTTGGATCTTCAAAATCATTCCCGAAGGAGATCCCGACCCATTTTTTTTTTATCATTCGAGAAAAAGATTCATTCTCTTCATAAAAAATAAGAAGTAAAACCAAAAAAGATTTCTTTTTTGATTCATCCTGGCCTCATTCAAGAATTATTTTTGATCCAATCCGCAGAAATCAATAGAAAAGGCAAATCCCTTAGATACACCAGATCCGACTCGGTTAATGATAGAGTTAATAGATCTGCCATTTCTTGAAATCTCTCTTCTGATTCAAAATCGTAGTGTAACGTGTATCCTCCCCTGTTCCGGTCATGGAATAGATGAAATAAATTAAAAAATAGATTTTTGTTCAAGAATAAAATGTTATTGGAACTGTTCATATCCGGTTCATCCTTCGGAACCATATCACAGCCCGGATCTGATGAAATAGGATGAACTGAGACGGTATTTTGTAAATACGTAATTATCTTGAATATATTAACCATTTCTTTATTTTTCGATCGCCTGGAAGGGACAAAAGAAAGATCTTGTTGTTTCTTCAACAATTTCTGATCTCTATTGGACCTCTCAGTAGGATTCGAACCCAGATGAAGTTCTGACCATCTATCAGAGAAATACGAACGCGGATCTTGTAGGATTCCCAAGAAATTCTTCGATCTCTTCCGGAAACAGATGATTAATCATCTACTTCTCACGTTCCATGAATAGCTGGGACATTGAGGAATATCCAGAAAGGCATTTGGGGAATCGGTCTGATTTTATCTTTTTTCATTCCGTTTGAAGAAAGGAAGGATCCCAAAGAATCGATCTTTCTTTTCGTTGTTGAATCTCTCTTTGATTAATCAATGTGTGATATTCCGAATCCTCATTACTAATGGAATCCAAATGATCTCTGGATTGATCAGAAGATCCTTTCAGTTGGCTAGAATCCGTTACTTGAACGAAACTAGATCTTGTGGAATCATATTGAATATTTGACGATACATTCTGTACCTTGCTAAAAAACCGATCCTTGTTTACCAACCACACATTGTCTAACCAAATCCAATTCTCTCTCGAAACGTTCCTCAAAAAATCCGATTCAGTCGGATTCTTCCCCCAACTAACGAAGAGATCTTGGCGGAATTTCCACATATAAAATTGAGCAAAGTTTTGCAAAGAAATAGTCCACTTGTTTCTCCAGAAGAGATGGGAAACATGCTCAATATCATTTGATTGAATAGTTGACCCAGCCCCTTGTTGTTTGAAGAAACCCTCCTTTCAATTGGTATTTTTTCACGAAAAGCAGACATGAGATAAGAAATCCAGTGTTTCACTAAGATTTCGAATAGCGGTCCCGAATTCAAGTTGATTCTATTTCGACTCTTCCTCAGAGAAAGATGATCAAACAATTTCCAATCATGGTCCTTGAAGATCGGATCATCCATATTATATACAAAAAGAAACTCCAGATATTTGAGATCTTTCTCTTTGAATAAGATCTCAATTCCAACGACGGTTTTCTTAGATATCTTACAACTAGAATCCCTCTTTTTTCCGATCCAGTTCCTTAGATTCAGGCATGCTACAGTTTTTAGTTATTGGGAGAACCCAAGTACTCTCTTTCGGATTCAGGAAACAACTCTCAGAGATCTTTTTTCCTTTGGGAAGATACAGGAGCGAAACAATCAACCTATTGATATTGGAAGACCCAACGGATTCTTCCAATGTATCATTTCTGGGTCCAATGGAATTCATAGGTATAGGAAGAAGCCCTATCAAATAAAGATTTTTTTTTTCGACCATATTTGATTGTTAATACGATATATAAGGACCGCTACTAGAAAGAGTATTACACCCTTGATCATGAAATATCATTTGCTTGTTGAACCTTGTAAATTGCATGAAAGTAGGATACTATAAATTCGGGGGTCAAAGAGTTTTAAAAAACATTCTTGGTGGAAAAAAAAATATGAATGAAGGATCCTACTGAATTGAATTGGATCCATGAATCTAAGAAATAGTGAGAATTCTTGATCTCTCTCAATATCTCTCTCAATTCGAAAATTTAGGATTTGAATTGATGTTCTCTCATTGATTCCTCCTAAATTGCATTGATTTATCCTAAAGATTTCATTTCAATTGGAATTTGGTTATTCACCATGTATGAGGATCCCTGCTAAGCATCCATGGCTGAATGGTTAAAATGCCCAACTCATAATTGGCTAATTCGTAGGTTCAATTCCTACTGGATGCACGCCATTGGGACCCTCCAATAAGTCTATTGGAATTGGGTCTGTATCAATGGAATCTCATCATCCATACATAATAAATTGATGTGGTATATTCATATCATAATATATGAACAATAAGAACTAGCATACTTATTGAGACTATAACTCATAGGGAAGAAAATCGATTTATGGATGGAATCAAATATGCAGTATTTACAGACAAAAATATTCGGCTATTGGGAAAAAATCAATATACTTCTAATGTCGAATCAGGATCAACTTGGATAGAAATAAAGCATTGGGGCGAACTCTTCTTTGGTGTCAGGTAATAGCTATGAATAGTCATCGACTTCCGGGAAAGAGTAGAAGAATGGGACCTATTATGGGACATACAATGCATTACAGACGTATGATCATTACGCTTCAACCGGGTTATTCTCTTCCACCTCTTAGAAAGAAAAGAACTTAAATAAAAATACTTAATTGCATGGCAATACATTTATACAAAACTTCTACCCCGAGCACATGCAATGGAACCGTAGACAGCCAAGTGAAATCCAATCCATGAAATAATCTGATCTATGGACAGCATCATTGTGGTAAAGGTCGTAATGCCAAAGGAATCATTAATGCAAGGCATAGAGAGGGAGGTCATAAGCGTCTATACTGTAAAATCGATTTTCGACTGAATGAAAAAGACATATATGGTAGAATCGTAACCGTAGAATATGACCATAATCGAATTGCATACATTTGTCTCATACACTATGGGAATGGTGAGAAGAGAAATATTTTACATCCCAGAGGGGCTATAATTGGAGATATCATTATTTCTGGTACATAAGTTCCTATAAAAATGGAAAATGCCCTACCTTTTAGTGCGGTTTGAGCTATTGATTTACGTAATTGGAAATAACCAATTAGGTTTACGACGAAACGTAAAAATCAATCACTGATCCAATTTGAGTACCTCTGCAGGATAGACCTCAACAGAAAACTAAAAAGTAACGGCAGCAAGTGATTGATTTCTGTAGTTCCTCATATAAAATTATTGACTCTAGAGATATAGTAATATGGAGAAGACAAAATTGTTTCAAGCACCGACAGAACCGCAAGCACCCCTTGTTTCAAAGAGAGGAGGACGGGTTATTCACATTTCATTTGATGGTCAGAGGCGAATTGAAAGTTAAGGAGTGGGAATTCTAAAGATTCCTCGGGGAAAAAATAGAGATGTCTCCTACGTTACCCATAATATGTAGAAGTATCGACGTAATTTCATAGAGTCATTCGGTCTGAATGCTACATGAAGAACATAGTCCAGATGATGGAACAGGAAGACCCAGGATGTAGAAGATCATAACATGAGTGATTCGGCGGATTTGGATTCATATATATATCCACCCATGTGCTACTTCATTCTACGATATATATATAAGATCTATTTGTATAGATATCATCATCTACATCCAGAAAGCCGTATGCTTTGGAAGAAGCTTGTACAATTTGGGAAGGGGTTTTCATTGATAAAAAGAAGAATCTACTTCAACCGATATGCCCTTAGGCACGACCATACATAACATAGAAATCACACTTGGAAAGGGTGGACAATTAGCTAGAGCAGCGGGTGCTGTAGCGAAACTGATTGCAAAAGAGGGGAAATCGGCCACATTAAAATTACCTTCTGGGGAGGTCCGTTTGATATCCAAAAACTGCTCAGCAACAGTCGGACAAGTGGGGAATGTTGGGGTGAACCAGAAAAGTTTGGGTAGAGCCGAATCTAAGCGTTGGCTAGGTAAGCGTCCTGTAGTAAGAGGAGTAGTTATGAACCCTATAGACCATCCCCATGGGGTGGTGAAGGGAGAGCCCCAATTGGTAGAAAAAACCCACAACCCCTTGGGGTTATCCTCCACTTGGAAGAGGAAGTAGAAAAAGGAATAAATATAATGATAATTTGATTCTTCGTCGCCGTAGTAAATAGGAGAGAAAATCGAATTAAATTTTTGTTTTTACAAAAACTTTACAAAACAAAAAAAATAAGAGTAAGCTTGTGACACGTTTACTAAAAAAAATTCCTTTGTAGCCAATCATTTATTAAAAAAAATTGATAAGCTTAATACAAAAGCGGAAAAAGAAATAATAGTAACTTGGTCCCGGGCATCTACCATTATACTCACAATGATCGGTCATACTATTGCCATCCATAATGGAAAAGAGCATTTGCCTATTTATATAACGGATAGTATGGTAGGACACAGATTGGGGAGAAGTTGCATCTACATTAAATTTTAGAGGACATGCAAAAAGCGATAATAGATCTCGTTGTTAATATTAATAAAAATATCTATATGGTTATGATTCAGTAGTAGGAGGCAAACCTTATGCTAAAGAAGAAAAAAATAGAAGTATATGCTTTAGGTGAACATATATCTATGTCTGCTGACAAAGCACGAAGAGTAATTGATAAAATTCGCGGCCGTTCCTATGAGGAAACGCTTATGATACTAGAACTCATGCCCTATAAAGCATGCTATCCCATTTTGAAATTGATTTATTCTGCAGCAGCAAATGCTAGTTACAATATGGCTTCTAGCGAAGCCAATTTAGTCATTAGTAAAGCCGAAGTCAATGGAGGTACTACTGTGAAGAAATTGAAACCTCGAGCTTGAGGACGTAGTTTTCCAATAAAAAGATATACATGTCATATAACTATTGTAATGAAAGATATATCTTTAGATGATGAATATGTAGAAATGTATTCGTTAAAAAAATGAGATGGAAAAAAATCTACAACTATGTCGTATCGTGATATGTATAATAGTGGGGGATTATGGGACAAAAAATAAATCCACTTGGTTTCAGACTGGGTACAACCCAAGGTCATCATTCCCTTTGGTTTTCGCAACTAAAAAATTATTTAGAAGGTTTACAAGAAGATCAAAAAATAAGAGATTGTATCAAGAATTATGTACAAAAGAATATGAGCACGTCATCTGGCGTCGAGGGAATTGCACGTATAGAGATTCAAAAAAGAATCAATCTGATCCATGTCATAATCTTTGTGGGATTCCCAAAATTATTAATAGAAAGTCGACCACGCGGCATCGAAGAATTACAAACGACCTTACAAAAAGAATTAAATTGTGTAAACCGAAAACTGAACATTGTTGTCATAAGAATTGCAAAACCTTATGGATACCCTAATATTCTTGCAGAATTTATAGCTGGACAATTAAAGAATAGAGTTTTCTTTCGAAAAGCAATGAAAAAGGCTATTGAATTAACAAAAAAAGCAAATACAAAAGGAATTCAAATACAAATTTTGGGGGCGTATCGACAGAAAAGAAATTGCACGTGTCGAATGGATCAGAGAAGGTAAGGTTCCCCTACAAATGATTCGAGCGAAAATTGATTATTGCTCTTATACAGTTCGAACTATCTATGGAGTATTGGGCATCAAAATTTGGATATTTCTAGACGAGGAATAATTTTACTACTTGTCTTTCCCTTCTATCCAATGATTGAACAAAAAAAGACAAATTCATTCTTTTTCTAATCAATCAAGGGGAATATTTATAATTCTTAATTCAATAAGGTTGAACAAAAATTCGATTGACCATATGATATAATTATGTTGCTTAGTGTGTGACTCGTTTGTTTTTTAGGGTTAGGATTAAAAAAGACTAGCTCACATAGTATGAACGAAAAACTATAGAACTAATAACCAACCCATCACTTCGCATTATCTGGATCTAAAGAACCAGTCAAGATATGATATATAGGTCATATCTTTGTAGCAACTGAAATCTTTTGCATAAACAAAAAAGGAAATCTGATTCTAAGTTGTAAAGAAAAATAGACAAAAAAGATGTGGATAAATGGAAGGATGAGAGAAAGAGAGAAAAATAATACCAATGATATAAAATTCCAATATGTAAGGTCTATGAGTAATCTCATAAAATGCAGTGTAATAAAACATCAATACGCATTCATACCATAATAAAATGAATCTTCTTATAGAAATAGAACAAAAAATCAAGAGCTTCGAGCCAATAAAGACTGAGAAGATTGACTCAAGAACCAATTTCATTCTGAGCTCCATTGTAGAATTCGGACCTAACCATTAAGTAAGAAGTGATGGGAACGACGGAACTTGTGAATGCAAAAGATTCTGTTGAAAAAGAAATCTTAATGATTCACTGGTCGGGATGGCGGAACGAACCAGAGATTAATTTATTTATTCAGAGATCTACGAAGTCACGAGTTAACCCTACAAATGAAATAGGGATTGAAAGAGTCAATATTCGCCCGCGAAAACTTTTTTTATTGCAAAATTTAGGACAATACAATAAAGGACAAAATAAGGATTTGGTATAATAATACAATTTTTTTTTAGATTTCGATTTATAAAACTAAAAAGTTTAGTTATCTATTCAAACAAGATATACAAATTACTAATAGATTGAATGAAATCTCAAAGAATCTCACGTTCAAGGTATTACTCAGTAAATACATATATATCTTAAATTAAGATTGACTATTCTAGCTTAATTCAAATTAATTTTTTTTTGAATCCTTTTATTCTCTAGGAGCTGGATGAGAAGAAACTCTCACGTCCGGTTCTGTAGTAGAGATGGAATTCAGAAACAACCATCAACTATAACCCCAAAAGAACCAGATTCCGTAAACAACATAGAGGAAGAATGATGGGAATATCTCATCGAGGTAATCATATTTCTTTTGGTAAATATGCTCTTCAGGCACTTGAACCTGCTTGGATTACATCTAGACAAATAGAAGCAGGCCGACGAGCAATGACACGAAAGGCACGTCGTGGTGGAAAAATATGGGTACGTATATTTCCAGACAAACCAGTTACACTAAGACCCGCAGAAACACGTATGAGTTCAGGAAAAGGATCCCCTGATATTGGGTACCTGTAGTTAAACCGGGTCGAATAATTTATGAAATGGGTGGAGTAACAGAAAATATAGCCAGAAGGGCTATTTCAGTAGCAGCATCCAAAATGCCTATACGAACTCAATTCATTATTTCGTAATGTAATAGAAAAAAATGTAGAAGGGGCTCTTAGTTATGAAACAAAACCGCATGTTTCTTTTTTTTTTTGGACAAAAATATTTCTTTTTTTTTCTTCGCCCAAAGAACGAATTCAAAAAATGATTCAACCTCAGACCCATTTAAATGTAGCGGATAACAGCGAGGCTCGAGAATTGATGTGTATTCGAATCATAGGAGCTAGCAATCATCGATATGCTCATATTGGTGACGTTATTGTTGCTGTGATCGAAGAAGTCGTACCAAATATGCCGCTAGAAAGATCAGAAGTAGTTAGAGCTGTAATTGTGCGGTGAACTCAAACGTGACAACGGGATGATAATACGATATGATGACAATGCTGCAATTGTTATTGATCAAGAAGGAAATCCAAAAGGAACTCGAATTTTTGGTGCAATCGCCCGGGAATTGAGAGAATTAAATTTTACTAAAATAGTTTCATTAGCTCCCGAGATATTATAAAATGAAATTGTGATATGTTTCTAGTGGGGTATTTGAAAGAAATAGATTAATTAGTAGATTGTGTCTCACGCATATATCTTTAATAATTCATATTATATTAAAAAAGAAGAAGTAAAAAACACGTTGATTATATCAAATTTGGAGGCCCCAATAATTTTAGTTCATCATGGGTAGGGACACTATTGCTGAGATAATAACTTCCATACGAAATGCTGATATAGATCGAAAAAGGGTGGTTCGAATAGCATCTACTAATATTACCGAAAATATTGTTCAAATACTTTTACGAGAAGGTTTTATCGAAAACGTGAGAAAACATCGTGAAAACAACAAATATTTTTTGGTTTTAACCCTACGAAATAGAAGGAATAGGAAAAGGCCCTATAGAAATATTTTAAATCTAAAACGAATTAGTTGACCTGGTCTACAAATCTATTATAATTATCAACGAATTCCGCGAATTTTAGGTGGAATGGGGATTGTAATTCTTTCTACTTCTCGAGGTATAATGACAGACTGAGAGGCTCGACTAGAAGGAATAGGTGGAGAGATTTTGTGTTATATCTGGTAATCCTTTTAATATCCAAATTGTATTCGAAACTTCCTATTTGTGAAAAAGAAAAAAGAGGATTGTCTAATATCTTTCATATTAATTGATACCTCAAGGGGACTTTAAGAACCAAAAAGGAGTCATGAAGCTTTAATTACTGAATGGCTTCCCAACGGTCTGTTCCGGGTTCGTTTACATCTGATTATAAATTATTTTTCTGGAAAGATCCGGCATAGTTTTATACAGATACTGCCAGGAGATAGAGTCAAAATTGAAGTAAGTCCTTATGATTCAAATAAAGGGCGTATAATTTATCGACTCCATAACAAAGATTTGAAGGATTCGTTTTTCACCTTCACCATTCCTTTCGTGGGAATACAATTCGAGATGCAAAATTTCAAGAAACTTATTTTCTTCCAAGAAATAGATTCAGAATTAAGGTAAGGAATGAGAAATATGAAAATAAGAGCTTCCGTTCGTAAAATTTGTGAAAAATGTCGACTAATCCGTAGACGGGGACGAATTATAGTAATTTGTTCCAACCCGAGACATAAACAAAGACAGGGATAATCAGACTTGCCAGAAGAGCCGATGTACAAATAAAGAATCTGTTTTGACATGAAATGGATATATCCATATATCTCTGACTCATATTTACGAGATGATAAAATATGGCAAAAGCTATACCGAAAATTAGTTCGCGTAGGAATGGACGTATTGGTTCACGTAAGGGTGCACGTAGAATTCCAAAGGGAGTTATTCACGTTCAAGCAAGTTTCAATAATACCATTGTCACTGTTATAGATGTACGGGGTCAAGTAGTTTCTTGGTCCTCCGCCGGTACTTCTGGATTCAAAGGTACGAGAAGAGGAACACCGTTTGCTGCTCAAACCGTAGCAGCAAATGCTATCCGTACAGTAGTGGATCAAGGTATGCAACGAGCAGAAGTCATGATAAAAGGTCCCGGTCTCGGAAGAGAAGCAGCATTACGAGCTATTCGTCGAAGTAGTATACTATTAACTTTCGTACGGGATGTAACTCCTACGCCACATAATGGTTGTAGACCTTCAAAAAAAAGACGTATGTAGAACTAAACATTGAAGAAATCTCAAGAGAAATAAAAGATTCGATGATCTAATCAAATAATAGTACTATGGTTCGAGAGAAAGTAACAGTATCTACTCGGACACTACAGTGGAAGTGTGTTGAATCAAGAACAGACAGTAAACGCCTTTATTATGGACGCTTTATTCTGTCTCCACTTATGAAAGGTCAAGTCGACACAATAGGCATTATGATGCGAAGAGCTTTACTTGGAGAAATAGAAGCAACATATATCACACGTATAAAATATGAGAAAGTCCCACATGAATATTCTACCATAACGGGCATTCAAGAATCGGTACAATGAAATTTTAATGAATTTGAAAGAAATTGTATATAAGAAGTAATCTATATGGAACTTCTGACACGTCTATTTGTGTCAAGGGTACTGCATGTGTAACTGCTCAAGATATCATCTTGCCGCCTTATGTAGAAATCGTTGATAATACATAACATATCGTCAGTTTAACGGAACCAATTGATTTTTGTATTGGATTACAAATAGAGAGAAATCGTGGATATCTTATAAAAATGCCACATAACTTTCAAGATGGAAGTTATCATATAGATGCTGTATTCATGCCTGTTCGAAACGCGAATCATAGTATTCATTCTTATGGAAATAGGAATGAAAAACAAGAGATACTTTTTTTCGAAATATGGACAAACGGAAGTTTATCTCCGAAAGAAGCACTTCATAAAGCGTCCCAAAATTTAATTGATTTATTTATTCCCTTTTTACATATGGAGGAAGAAAACTTATATTTACAGGACAATCAACACATGGTTCCTTTATCCCCTTTTATCTTTCATGATAAATTGGCTAAACTCATAAAAAACAAAAACAAATAGCATTGAAATCGATTTTTATTGACCAATCAGAATAGCCTTCCAGGATCTATAATTGCCTCAAAATGTCCAATATATATACATTATTGGACCTTTTGAATAACAGCCAAGAAGATCTTATGAAAATTGAACATTTTCGTAGTGAAGATGTAAAACAGATATTGGGCATTTCAGAAAAATATTTCGTAACTGATTTAGCAAAAAATAAGTTTCAAATATATTGGACTTACTTAGTGAAAATAGATTGAAAATCTTTAACACAATTAATATATTAATATCATATATTCAAAACGAATTCAGAATTAAATTGAATAGATGTATCTAGGGAGAATTCGCTTTGAAGATACTATTCCCTAGATACACATGTCGTGTTATTTCACAATTGAATCAATTTAAAATTTTAAAAAAGATCTAAAGTTAGGGATTTATCAATAGGTAATGTTGCACCAATGCCCAACCAAAGGGCGACTGCGGTGCCAATCAAAAAGACAGTCGTCGCTACTGGACGAGAAAATGGATTTTTGAATTTATTAACATTCTCTAAAAAAGGTACTGTTAATAATCCTGCAGGTACTGAAACCATTAAAAGAACCCCCAATAATTTATTGGGCACTGAACGAAGTATTTGAAATACAGAAAGAAATACCATTCAGATAATATTTCTAAAGGGGTTGCAAATGGATCTGCCGGTTCACCAATCATTGATGGTTATAAAACGGCTAAGCCTACATTACATGCAATAGTACCTAGAATTACTACGGGAAAAATATATAAAAGATCATTGGGCCATGCGGGCTCTCCATAATAATTATGACCCATACCTTTAGCCAATTTAGCTCTTAATACATGATCATTCAAGTCAGGTTTTTTTGTTATTGGGATAGGTGAATTCTTATAGATCTATCCCCCGAGAGAACTGGACATGATAATTTTTAATCATCCAGCTCGAGCAAGAATAAAAAGAACCAAATGAATCCATATATACCATATAAAATATATATACGGTACCTGTATTTACACAAACACTTATATGATATAGGAATGGTTCAATGTAAGAAAAATTTGACTAAATTCTTTTTTACGGAGTTGAAACTATCCATTACAAAATAAAGAATTCCATTCTTACAAGTAATACTCAAGACCCAAGCAGGCTTACAAATCAGATCATGATATGATCAAGTGCTTTCTGGGTCGTCTCAGACCTTCTAATTGGTATTTATATCCAAAATATTTGGAGATACACATATAAGGTTTGCTTGTTACTAATATAGTCTAGCCTCTCTTCTTCTTTAAATCCCTTGTTTCACTCCGATAGTATTATTGATCGTGTCAATGCAGAGGAAATGAATACATTTACATACTATTTAATCTTATAAGTGAACTAGATAAAACAGAATCTTGATTCCGTTTTATCTAGTTCACTTATACTGGATCTTACGGAGCTTGCTCATGTACAACATGATTCGGACCTGATCATAGAAAAGATTCTCGTTAAGCGAACCAGCCTATCCTCTGTATAGGGCTTACACGGTGATTGGAACAAAGACACATTTGGTTGTGAATTCCCATGTGGCAGGCATATATCTACACAGACCAATCAATAGTTCAAGTCACACACTCTCATAATCCATTTTCTCTTCACAAGATTCCCTTCAATCCCCCCATTTAGTTGACATGAATAGTTAAAGGGAAATATCCAAATCCATGTCTTATTATTTTCAATAATCAATACTTGTAGCAATGAAATACTATATATTCCTCCACCAAGTGATAAATGATTGATTACAAATATTTAGGATCTATTTTTCTTTTCTCGATAAAGGCCCAGAAATACCTTGTTTACGTATCATTGGAAAGTGCATTAACATAACTACGACAGTAAGAAGCGGCAATACAAAAGTGTGTAAACTATTGTTCAGAACGAGGTCCATAAGCACTGTGACTACTTAAAGTACCACGGGTGACCTATAGAAGTGATTGAGCTAGCCTATAGGATAGCCTCTACCAAGTTAACCACTGCCTCTAGACGAGACACCAAAGAATCCTCCAAAATGATGGGGCCTCTTGTTAGAGCTCACCTCCCTTGCTTGGTCTCTAGTGCGCTTGATCCTCCTTGCGATCTCCACTACCCGAGTAAAAGAAATATAATGGCCGATCTCTCTGGCTATTTGAAGTCTGATTCCATAGGTAAGACCCTCAATGAACCTCCACACCTTCTCGCTCTCAGTAGAGATCAGGATAGCTGCATGGCATTATGAATCCACAAATCCAATCTCATTATGAGTAATGTTTTCATGCTACCCTGCTGAAGGTGCTTGTACTGATTGCGGAACTCCTCTCTCTTAGTGGAAGGAATGAACTTGTCCAAGAACATCTTTGAGAACTGAGTCCAAGTGAGAGGAGGTGATCCCACTGGCCTACCCTGCACATACACCTGCCACCACCTCTTGGTAGAACCATGCATTTGAGACATGTTGAAGTCAACTCCATTGGACTCTACTATCCCCATGTTGTGCAAGATCTCATGGAAAAAGTCCATGAAGTCTTGGGGTTCTTGGAAGGTGTACCACCAAAATGAGGGGGATACAACTTGGTGATCTGGTCCAATCTTTTTTGCTCATCAGCTAACATCATGGGTCTATCCCCGGGCTGTGTAGCAATAATAGGCTAAACCACCCCAACTGGTAGAACTTCTGGGGTATGGTAACCACGAGCCATCTACTATGAAGTATGAGTAGCAGGAGTCTGAACTTCCTCTCCTAACCTGAGAAATAGCTAGTGCCACAAGAAACACACCGGCCTTAGCCATACTCTCTATGAGGCCAACCATGAGGACTGCATCCTGAAGCATAGGGAGCAATAAACCCGTCCAAAACCTAAGTCGGTCTTACTGGCTCAACTTGATCTAGAACCTCGTCATCCTGCTTATCTCAGGCTCGATAATAGGTGCTGCTGCTTGTGCTCTAGGCTAAGCTCTGCCTCTATCCTTGCCCTATCCCCTACCCATGGTAGTGGCTACAACACCGCTTGCTAGGCAAGCCATCACACAATATATAAATACAAAAGAACTACAACAAATGACTAACAACCGAATAATAACATAGCTTAAAAGCAAATCAGATATATACATAATAAGTCTAAAACCAACATCTAATGCAAATGACCCCATGATGTGGAGTCACAAGTACATGAGCTTTAAGAGTTTACTACATACACTATTTTGAAAGAAATACTATACTGTTTGAAAATGGAAACTGTATAACAGAAATAGGAAGGTGACTCTAAGGCTTGCGAATGGAATGCAGCTCTACCTCGAAGCAGTCATCTGGTATATGCTAAGCACATCTCGAGAATCCACTCGTACTAATTTTCAAATCTACACAAGTGCAAAACTGTAGTTTGAGTACAACCAACCCAATGTACTCAGTGCATGTCGAGCCTAACCCCGACGAGGTAGTGACGAGGCTAAGACATGATACCTACAAAGAACCTATGCAATTTTATATCATGAAGTAACAAAATAACAGATAGAGTATCAAATATAATAATATTATAATGACAAGTGAAAGGAATAACAAGTACACAAGTAAATGGGCAATAAATGGAAACATAAATTAAAGTGCCACTGAGTAAGCCTCAACTCGTAGTTTATCTACAACATTGAACAACCTTTCAAATAATATCAAAGTAAAGAGCAATGAAATCAATAGAGTTGCATGGCCTAACCTTTCGTGCTTTTACTCTCATCATCACATAATAATATAAAAACAATCACGGAAACATTGTTCGTGCATATCGTCACCTTCACTCAAGCACAAAAATAACCTTCGTGCAATAATATTAATATATAAATAAGGCACGAAAATACCCTTTGTGCACAATCACTCTTCCTCACAAGCACGGAAACACCCTTAATGCATTTCACTCTTCCTCTCCAAGAAATCACAGGCAACACATTAACAAGCAAGGTTGGAAGAAAATTCAACAACAACAATAGTATTTGAACACAACTCATCATATGAGAATTTTCCAACAACTAATCAACAATTCAACGATCTCAGCACCCATTATCTCAATAATCTAAGCATCGGAAATAACATAAATATGAGAAATTAAAGAATTATACAATAGATCAAAAGTATGGAAAATATAATACATAAATAACATGGAACAAATAAGGTTAATTCTACCTGCATGCTAATCCCATGGCCAATGCATATACACTCGTCACACTGCATATACACCGCCTCTCCAACACATAAATCACGTAGCAGATAGACTCGATTCTACCCTATTTCCCTCAAATTAAGGTTAACCAAGACACTTACCTTTTTCCAGAACATAATCAATAATCCAACGCAGTTTTCCTCTAAAGTACCCATATCTAGTCAACTATTGTTTAAACAAGTCAAAAAAAGCTTTAGAAACTACCCTTCAATGAAAATGATTCAATCTTTAACATAAATGAAAAGTCAACAAGCAAGAAATCCTGATTACCCATTCACCGCCCAGCTTGAATATATGATTTGTTTCGAAATTCGACCCCAATTTGAGGTCTAAATCTTAATTTTACAAAATTCCTAAATTCTACCCAAAACCCCCAATTTCTACTTTGAAATTCATAGAGTTGATGATGAAATTCATGAGAAAGTAATGGAAACTGAACAAAAAAAAGAAGAAGTTAAGATTACTAACCTATGAATTTGGGAAGAAATTTTTCTCCCAAAATCGCTTCTATGGAGTCTAGGTTTCAAAAATGATGTAAAATAAGCTAAGTCTCGAAATCCCCATATTTTAGCCAACTGCAGATATCACAATTGCAAACTCATGTTTGCAATTGAGATGGTCGCAAAGCGAATCACTGTTCACATCTGAGTGCCTCCGATGTTGCAACTGTGACCCAACCTTTGCATTTGTGAAGGTCCCATTCCTTGCAAATGTGGACAAAGTTTTGCATTTGCGAAGCTGCCTTCCCATAGCTCAATGTTGCAATTGCGACACACATATCACAAATGCGATTTCCCCTGGCTTGCAAAAGCGACAGTGACTTCACAAATGCGAAGTCTTCCAATCCTGACCCAATGTCGTAAATGCGAGCCTGACATTGCAAATGCGAGGCTTGTATTTACGAATAGGTTCTCGCAAATCCGAGACCTATAGTTCGGAAACACCAGCTACTCGTGAGCTTTACCAAAACTATCTGAAACATATCTGAAACTCATCCGAGCCGCTCTGGCTCAAATCTGAACATCCACACAAGAGTAATAACTTCATACAAAATTACTCGCACACTCAAATCATTTAAATAACATATAAATTCAAGAATTGATCATCGTAACTCAAGATTTTCAAGTTCAAAACGAAAGTTTTTCCTTTTTTTTTTTCACATAATGCGTCGAAAGAGCCTCGGATCACCCGGGACCCCAATCAAACATCCGTACAAGTCCAAAATTATCATTCGAACTTACCAAAATTGTCAAAATACCGATCCAAGGTTGTTTACTAAAAACGTTGACCGTGGTCAACTCTAGGCACTTTTAAAGTAAAAAATCTTATTTTCTTTTAAATTTCACACATAAACTTTTCGGAAATCGATATAGACTATGCATGCAAGTCATATATCATCAAATTGAGCCATGAAAAGTCTCGAAACATAGAAAAGGGAGCTGGTATTCAAAACGATCTATCAGGGCGTTACAATTATGACTTGTATACATCGTTGGTTTTGATTTTGGGAAATTTTGGGATTTATTAGGAAGGGTAATTCTCAATTTGGAAGCTTTATGTTGGAATAGTTGACCAAGATTTGACTTTGGTGTTAACAATCTTGGATTCATGATTTGATAGTTTTTATAGGTTCGTATGGGCTTAGGCGTGCCCAGATTGGGATTTGGAGGTTCCTAGGATGATTTGACTCTTTTTATGAATGTTGCAAATTTAAAGGTTTAGAAAGTTAATAAGTCTGATCGGGAGTTGACTTTGATGATATCAGGTTTGGATTGTTGTACTAAGACTTGGAATAGGTTCGTTTTGCCTTTTGGGACTTGTGTACAATGTTTGGGTTCGTTGGAGTTGATTTGGTATAAATCGGACGCGTGATTGTGAATATTGAAGTTCTTGAGTTTTAAGGTTGCAATGGTTCATTTTTGCTGTTTGGTTTGTGGTTTCGAGTGTTATTTTGATGTTTTGAGCTCAAAAGGGAGTTTGTATGATGTTTATGTACTTGTGTGGATGTTTTGCGTAGGTCAGGGGAGCTCGGGTGAGTTTTAGACAAGTATTAGATTGGTTTTCATTGATTTATGCTTCGCTGGATTTGGTTCTTTGTAGTTGCGATGATGGGGAAGAAAAACGTGATGCCTCCATTTGCGAGTTCTGTGCCGCATTAGTGAGGTTGGAGCTGGGGGAGGAACATCGCATTTGCGAGGCCTTTAGCTGCATTTGCGACTAGCGGTTGGTTTGCATATGCAAACTTTTGATCGCATTTGCGATTTATTGTTTCTTGAGAATCTTCACATTTGCGAGGATTCTGGTCGCAATGCGAGATGTTACTTCTGGGGTGTCCTCATATTTGCGATATGGTGGTCGCATTTGTGACATATACTGGGTTAGCGAGGGCTCGTGTAGGCAAGCCTGAGGTCGCATTCATGGTTTTCGCATTTGCGAACCCCTAGTCGCAACTATGACATCTACAACTTGTTTTTAGCAGGCATTTCGGGATTTAGACCTATTATTTTATATTTTGAGATTTGGAGCTCGGTTTGAGGAAATGTTTGAGGCTAATGTCACCCACTTGGATTGGGTAAGTGATCATCACTTCATTTTGATATTATATCTTAATTTCTTATGGATTTTTATACCTAAATCATGAAATTTTGAAGAAAATTATTGGGTGGTTTTGGCAAAACTTTTTTAAAATAAAATTTGGGAATTTGAGAGACGATTAGTTACATATTTGAACTCGTGGGGTGATGTCTAATCAGGATCTACCATTTGACTCGGGTTTTGACCGGGTAATGCTCGGAATTGACTTTTGTTGACTTATTGAGAATTGAGTAAATAATAAAAATTCATTGTTTGAAATGGATTTCTTTAGCATTGTTTGATGTTATAAATTTATTTTGGCTACATTTGAGCCGACCGGAGGTGACCTTTTAGAGAAAATGTCATTTTGGAGGATTTATTTGGGCATATTAAGGTAAGTGTCTTACCTAGTTTTGGTTGAGGGAAGTTTTCCTTGTTTGCTACATGGGGAGGTGATAAATATACGAGGTGACGAGCGTACATACATAACAATGCGTATTCATGATCGAGGTATATTTTAGGTAACTCGATGCCCTGTTTGGTTGTGTGTTTTATTTGATTCTGCGTGTTATTCAGTTGATTAAATACACGAGTACAAAAAACCGTACTAGAGAAATACTGAGGCTATTGGTACCTTATTTTGACCATAATGAGAAAATCTTGAGATTTGTGCTACACTTGCCTTGCAGGCAGATATACGTATGTTATGAGCACACATCCATACTTTTTCTTGTGTTGTGCCTCAGTTGGGACGTGTGCACTTTATGTGATCCTCTGTATGACTACTTGAACTTGGTTGCTATATTTGATTTAGTCGTAGTCATTTCTTATCTGCATTTTTATTGCTATCATGTCGTTGTGCGCTTTATTGATGAGCTATAAGGATATGTCTCTTGATGATAATTTGTTATCTTGTATTATTGTGATTATGGAACTTATGGACATTTTTAGCAGATTAATTGTGATAATATTGTGGCACGAGGTCTTTGCCTTGCGATTGTGATGATATTGTGGAACGAGGTCTTTGTCGTGCGATTGTGATTAGGGGTGTCAGCACGAGGTCATTACCATGCAATTGTGTCTATTATTTTACACGTGGGGCAGAATTAGAGTGGCATTTCTTCTTGAGTTGCCGACATGGCAAAATAAGGGTGGTGATATATGTGTCTGGTGAGATAGGGGTGGCCTTTATTGATATAGCGCATGCGGTGAAATAAAGATGGCATTGTGAGGATGTATGCAATGGCCTGGGGGCGATTTTATTGATCATGTTTGTGAGATTGTATGAGAGTGGCATTCTTGATTGTGCATATGCCACGACCCAAAATCACAACCACGAGACCTTGATGACGCCTAACATCTTGCAAGGGAAGCAAACATTAGCCAAATGATTAATCGCTTTAACAATTTTAAAAGCAGACTATTAAGGACATAAAGCTGTAAAACTTGAAATACATAATAAAATCCATATATGATGTCTAGTATAATACCAGAAACTAGTGCCACAAGTGCATAAGCTGCTAAAAGTACTACAAAAAGGATCTGAAATAATAACACAATGTCCGAAATGAAATAAATAATATAGTAGACAAGAAGGGGACTTCAGGGTCTGCGAACCCTGTGCAGCTCTACCTTAATTCTAATGACGAAACGGGACCGGAAAATCTCCACTAAACACCACTAGGACCAATACCAAAATCTGCACAAGTGCAGAAGTGTAGTATGAGTATAATCGATCCCATGTACTCCATAAGTACCGAGCCTAACCTCGACAAAGTAATGATGAGGCTATGACAGGGCACTCATTGTAAACTTGTACGAGCATAAATAGAAAACAATAATAGAATAGAGTAACAACAATTAACATGGAAACCAAATATAGAATACACAATAGAGGGCACCCGACTATCATCTATGCTCTGTATCACAACACAACATGAAAAAAGAACCATAAAAAAAGAACGATCATAATATAACTTCTCCGTTATGGCGCTTACCACGACCTCCACCTATTAACAGTACCGTTTGCAACTCGATCCCATATATAAAATCAATACAGTTGCAGAGTAAAACGCGATACCATATAATCTCAATACCGTTGCAGCGTGCAACTTGATTCCAAGATCATATTAATATTGTTGTGTCGTGAAACCTGATCCAATATATACATATTATAATACTACATCCAGCTACGATGTATCTCACAACGTAACGCAAAAAGGAAATAAGCGAATAAAGCCTCAAGGCGATCCATAATACATAGTAAAGTGAAGTAAGAACTAGTAAAACTAGCGAACTAGCGAATGCATAAGACAAGTACAAATGTCTATTTAACTACATGTAAAGTCATAGAGCAAGTAAAGCTAAACAATAAATGAAGGCCTGGATACATGGAAGCATATAACAAATAGAGGCATGTAACAAATGAAGACATGTATCTAACAAGTAAAAGCATGTAACAAATAGAGCATGTAAGAAGTGATAACATGGAATAAATAAAGGTATGAAGTAATTGAAGACAAGCAATTAAAAATCCCACCTCGCATGCTCAACCCATGACAACATATATATACTCGTCACTATAATGACCCGGCCAGTCGTTTTGAGTATTACAGCCTCGTCTTACATTTATTCCCTATTCTATGCTCACTTGTTGTTATGTGACTTGCCAGGTGGTTGGTTTAGTTTCGGGGTGTTTCGGAATGAATTGAGACATTTAGTCCCAAGGTTGGAAGCCTAAGTTGAAAGAGTTGACCGGATGTTGACTTATGTACAAATGACTCGAGAATTGATTTTTTATGGTTCTGATAGCTTCATATAATGATTTTAGACTTTGGATTGTGTCTGGATGTTGATTTGGAGGTCGGTAGGAGATTTTTGACTTGGATGGCAAAGGCTGGAAAAGTTAAAGTTTGGAGAGTTGAGAAGTTTGACCGAGAGTTGATTTTGTGATTACCGAGCACATATTTTGGTTCCAGCAGGTGGAATAGGTCTGTTGTGTCAATTGTGACTTGTGTGAAAAATTTGAGGTTAATCGGATTTGGTTTGGTATGTTTCGGCATTTGTTTTGCAAGTTAGAAGTTCATAAGTTCATTAGGCTTTAATCGGTGTGCTATTCATGGTTTTAGTGTTGTTTGATATGATTTGAGACTTGAGCGAGTTCGCATGATGTTATAGGACTTGTTGATATGTTTGGTTGAGGTTCCGAGGGCCTCTAATGGATTTCAGATGGTTAATGGATTGAAAATTGGACTTGAAGACTTGTTGAAGTTGTTGATGCCTCTGCTTCTGGTTTCCTTATACGCGATCGCGACGAGAAGTCCGCGATTGTGAAGCGTTGTTGGGTGACTGGTGGAAATTGTTCAATGCGATCGCAAAAATAGGTTTGCGATCGTGGAGCTTTGGGCAGTAGTACTATGTGAACTTGAGGGTTGTACCATGTTTGCAAAGAAGGAAGGAGGGGTGGCCTGGGAGCCACGCGTTTGTTCAGTGCGATCGCATGAGGAGGCTTGCGATCACGTAGCATTTTTACGTTTGCATCGCGTTTGTGCTTGGGTTCCTATGTTCGCGAAAGGGTAATTTGGCAGCTTGTATTTTTGTGCTTCGTGATAGCGAAGCATTTCTGCATTCGCAAAGAGGAGCATATGGGCATAAGATTTAAAAAACGAGGGTTAGAGTATTACTTCACATTTGGACTTTGGGAGCGCGGATTGAGGTGATTCTTGGAGGGACTTTCAAGAAATTAATTGGGGTAAGTGATTCTAACTCGGATTTGGTTAATATATATGTCACGACCCGGATTTCCCACCCTCGTAAGTCGTGATGGCGCCTACTAGTGAAAGCTAGGCAAGCCAATCAACCGAATTATTTACCACGTTCTCATTCGAAATCAATACAACTGAAACCAACCATAAATAAACAATACAATTTAACGAGCGAAATGCATAGAATATTTCAAACAAAATCTCTTTTACAAACTACCCAAGATCTGGTGTCACAGTTTCACAGACTGTCTAAGATTTACTGCAAGTAAGGGTCTGAAAGAAATAACAGAATGTTGTTTCTGGGACTACAAAAAGAAACAAATAAAATAGAAAGCAGGAGACTCCAAGGTCCGCGGACACCTGCAGGACTACCTTAGGTCGCCTGATAATCAGAAGCCGGAAGCTCCTTACAGTCCAAAGCCTGCGGTACTGGGATCTGCACAAAAGAGTGCAGAGTGTAGTATCAGCACAACCGACCCCATGTGCTGGTAAGTGCCTGGCCTAACCCCGGCGAGGTAGTGACGAGGCTAGAACCAGACTCCAGATAAACCTGTGCAGTTATATACCAATATATATATATATACACACACACACACACACATATCTACAATAGAAAGATAGAAATAAATGAGCCAATTAAGTGGGAAAAGGGGGAATATACTTCGGGATAACAGTTAAAACAACAGATCATAGATGGATAGTAAAGAAACTACAAATTAAATTCCAACACAAATCAAGAGAAAATTTCAGACAACTTTCACTTTCTGTCATATCCTGTTGCAGACATGCAACTGGACCCCATTTCCTTAAAATCCTGTTGCAGACGTGCAACTCGACCCCATTTCCTTATAATCTGTGGTAGGCATACCACCCGCTCCCAATTCATTATATATTGTTGCAGGCGTGCAACCCGACCCCCATTTTATTTCATCATTGTGGTAGGCGTACCACCCGCTCCTATTTCACAATATCTTGTGGCAGGCGTGCCACCCGACCCCATTTCATTATATCTCGTGGTAGGCGTACCACCCGACCCCATTTCATTATAATCTGTGGCAGGCGTGCCACCCGACCCCATTTCATTATGTACATGTTGCACAACTCGACCCCATTTCATTATGTCCATGTTGTAGGCGTGCAACTCGACCCCATTTCATTAAAATCCTGTTGCAGGTGTGCAACTCAACCCCATTTCTTTAAATTTGTGGTAGGCGTACCACCCGCTCCCACTTCACAATATCTTGTGGCAGGCGTGCCACCCGACCCCATTTCATTATAATCTGTGGTAGGCGTACCACCCGCTCCCATTTCACAATATCTTGTGGCAGGCGGGCCACCCGACCCCATTTCATTATAATCTGTGGTAGGCGTACCACCCGACCTCATTTCATTATGTCCATGTTGCAGGCGTGCAACTCGACCCCATTTCCTTAAAATCCGGTTGCAGGCGTGCAACTCGACTCCATTTCCTTAAATTTGTGGTAGGCGTACCACCCGCTCCCATTTCAATAGTCATCACACAAATCACAAGAATTTCAGTAAGGAAACAAAACAATATCATAGTTTCTCAACAAGAGAACAATAACATCAAAACAATCATCCATACACGACCCACGATCATGCTTGACACCAACGTAGAGGCACTCGTCACCATGCCTATACGTCGTACTTAAAGTAACAAGTTAACAAATAGAACACGACTTCTAATCCCTCAAGATAAGGTTAGAACGGACACTTACCTCGCTTTGCAACTGAATTCAAGGTTCCGACAAACCTTTTCCTTGAAACTTTGCATCCGAAGGCTTCAAATCTAGTCACAAATAATTTAACACACTCAATACACATAGTAGAAACTAATTCCATATGAATTTACAAATTTTCCAGATAAAAATCCGAAATTTAACTCAAAATTGCCAGTGGGGCCCACTTCTCGTAATCGTACAAAACCCACGAAATGTGATAACCCATTTCGATACGAGTTCAATCATATAAAATTTGTCGAATTCCGACATCGGATTGGCTTTCAAATCTTAATTTTTGTTCTTGGAAGATTTGGAAGAAAAATCTGATTTTTCTTCCATAAATTCATGGATTTATGATGTAAATGAGTATGGAATCATGATCTATGAAGGATTTATGATAAAGAACACTTACCCCGATGTTTTCCTTGAAAATTGCCTCAAAAATCGCCTCAATCCGACCTCCCTAGCACCAAATATGTTAAAATGGCCAAAATGGCCAAAACACCTGCTTATAGAGCCTTTCTGCCTCAGTTTGCGACCTCAAGGTCCATTCCGCGGTTCGCATTTGTTGATCCGCGATCGCGGATCTCACATTTTGGCAGAGTTTTTTTCCTCGTCGCGAAAATAGGCATAACTTTCTCATACGATGTCCGAATTGGACGATTCTTTTTGCTATGGCTCCGAAATTTCGATACGGATCTAATGCTTTAATCAAAACTGAATTTGGAGTTCATTTGCATAATATTATACCACTTATCCTTGAAGATACGTCATCGGCACATTCTCAAAACGCTAAAGTTAAGCTCCATCAACCATCCAAAATCCATTCGAGGCCCTCGGGACTTCAACCAAACACGCCAACATGTCCCATAATATTATTCAAACTTTTTCCAACCTTCGGAACGTTCGAATCAACATCATAACATCAAATTCGTATCGGATTTAAGCCTAAGGATCTCAAAATCTTCTAAATCGCTCTTTTGATCTAAACCCGACCAAACCACGTCGGAATGACCTGAAATTTTGCACACAAGTCATAAATCACATATAGAAGCTACAGAAACTTTCGGAATTCCATTCCGACCCTCGGATCAAAATCTCACCTATCAACCGGAAATTGCCAAAATTCTAACTTCACCAATTCAAGCCTAATTCTACTCGGGACCTCCAAAACTAATTCCGATCACTCTCCTAAGTCATAAATCCTATCCCGAAGCTAACCGAATCATCGGAATTCACATCCGAACCTTCTAACTCATAAGTCAACATACAGTTGACTTTTATAACTTTAAGCCTCCTTGAAAAAGACTGTCTCATTTCTTACAGATTTCACTCCGAATGCAACTTACTCAACTAAATTACCTAAGACACTAATAACGAGGCATAATGATACAGATATTGGAGAAGACGGAGCAGTAACCCACGAGACGATTTACCGGGTCGTCACAATATATGAATCTATCATTGTTTTTACTATTTAATTAGTGTTTTGGGTTGGGAAATTCGAAAAAATTGTAGAAACTTCATTTTGAAGGTCGAGTTGAGATCGAAATTGAGTAGTTTTGGTATGGTTGGACTCTTCGTTGAATGGGTGTTCGAATTTTATTTATTTTGTCAGATTTTGAGATGTGGGCCCAGGGTTGGCCTTTTGGGTTGACTTTTTGACTTTTGTTAATGAACCTAGTTTTATCATATGGAATTGATTCCTATAGCTTGTGTTGATTGTATTAAGTTATTTGTGGCTAGATTCGAGTCGTTTGGAGGCTGCTTAGTGAGGCAAGGGCTTGTTGGAGTAAGGATTTGCGGGGTTTGAGTTAAGTAGCACTTCTAAACTTGATTCCGAGGGTATGAATTCCTGAAATACGTGTTATGTGGTTGGTGTTGAAGTGACGCATATGCTAGGTGACGGGTGTGTGGGCGTGCATCGTGGTAATTATGACCCGGTCGATTCCATGGAACTGTGTAGTCATGTAATCTTGTTATTATTCATGTAGTCTCCATGTGTTAGAGAAATTGAGCCGTGATTCATGTTAGAAATCATGTTTAGGCTATATGCCAGTATTGTTGGGATTGACAGAGGTGGTTTTGTTGTTGAATTATTTGCTTAATTTGCAATTATGTACTTAGTCACACCTATCATTTGTATATCATATCTCAGTCTCAATTGTCATTTATTATTACATCATATTATCATTGTTTGGGCTGATTGTCATGAGATCGGTGAGCCCGAGAGACTGGAGAGATTGATAAGTAAGTGAGACCGATGGCCTGATTGTGAATGATATCTATGGGATCGGGCTGCACGCCGCAACATACTTTATTGATTTATGCCATAATTGGCTTATATTAGCGCTTGGGTAGGATCCGCCCCTCCGGAGTCTGACATACCAGCAGCGAGCGCAAGTACCTACTAAGTGCGAGTGCTGAGTGATTGGGAGTGCTAAGTGACTAAGAGTGCTGAGTGATTGGGAGTACCGAGTGACTGAGCGTGTTGTGAGGTTGAATACTCCGAGAGTATGTATATGACTTTGTCACTTTGTTGCATTGCAGTTGACATGCATACTTGACATGTAGATATCAAGATGTGGCATACCTCATATTAGTCATACTTGGCATATTTTATCCGTGTTGAGCTCAATTTGTTACATACTTGAAAGCATGTCTACATTTCAGAACTGTCTACAAACTGATTATGAGGCTCTCTCTCTGGATTATTATCGTCATTTTCCTGTCATATATGCATTGTTATTACTTTACCTTTCTGAGCTCGTCACTTCTTTCAGTCCAAGGTTAGTCTTGTTACTTATTGAGTACATTGAGTCGATTGTACTCATACTACACTCTGTACTTCGTGTACATATCCATGTACTTCTGGGCAAGGTGTTTGCTAGATTTGGAGCTTCACTCGTTTGGAGACTATTGAGGTAGCTACCTTGGTGTCTGCAAACCTTGACTCTCCTTCTTTTAAGTTTATTAGACTGTATTGTCATTTAGATACTCATGTACTTAGTGACACACGGATTTTGAGGGATTTTATATTGAGTCGCGGTATTTTCTTATTTATTTATGAGTTTTTCACTATGAAGCTTGTTTCATCATCTTTTAAAATTAATGATGCATGGTTATTTTTGGATGTTGGCTTGCCTAGTATTATGATAGGTGCCATTACGACATATTGAGTTTTGGGTCATGAAAGTCACCTTGCATATTCGTGGTCCCCACATATAAATTAAGTAGCAAATAGATCAATAAAATCCTAATTCCCTGAAGTCAAGGTTAACCATGACAATTACCTCTTTCCGGAATCAAATCAATAATAAACCACTACCTTTCCTTTGGAACAAGCCTCAATCGAGATCTAAATCACCATTTTACAAAATCTCTAAATTCTACCAAAAAACCCGTAATTTCTACCTTGAAATTACTAGATTTGATTATAAAATTCATGAAAGAGTAGTTGAAATTGATTGATTATAAGTTAAAGTTGCTTACCAATAAATTTGGGAAGAAAATCCCCTTCAAAAATTGCTTCTATGGAGTTTAGGGTTGAAAAATAGTATAAAATGAGCAAAGTCCCGATTTTTCCAACTTTTACCCAGATGCAGATGTTGCAATTGAGAACTTTTATTCGCAATTGCGACCATCGCAAAAGCAAAATTGCGATCAGGGTCCCAGCCAAATAGTAGTTGGAAAAGCGACATATCGTTCACATTTGCGGACTCCCCCTATCGGAAATGCGATTCCACCTTCGCATTTGCGAAGGCTGCCCAACCCAGGCCCCCAGTTATATGCGACAAATCCATCGCAAAAGCGAAGCCCACCAGCTCGCAATTGCGACAACTACTTCGCAATTGCGAAGATCATAGTGTCTCACTAGTTATCAAATTTGTGAGCCCGACTTCGCAATAGCGGGACTCACAATTGGGAATAGGTCTCGCAATTGCGAGACTAGAAGACCTGATGCACCAGATTCCCAACAGCAGTTCATTGCTTTCCTAAAACATATTCGTAACTCATCTGAGCCCCTCAGGCTCCAATCCGAACATTCACACAAGTGTTATTACATCATACAAACTCGCCTGCTCACTCAAATCATCAAAACAACATCAAATATCAAGAATCGATAATCAAAACTAAAGATTTTCAACGTGAAACTCAACTTTTGCCAATTATCACATATTGCGCCGAAATGCCCTTGGGTATCCCAGGACCCCAACCAAAGATGCGTACAAGTCCAAAAATATAATATGAACCTACCAGAATCATCCAAACACTGATCCGAAGTCATTTTCCAAGAATGTTGATCGTGGTCAACTCAAGTCGTTTTTAAAGCTAAAAATCACATTTTCTTTGTAATTCACATATAAACTTTTTGAAAAATGACATAGATCATGCACGCAAGTCATTAATTATCAAATAAAGCTGCAGGAGGTCTCCGAACATAGAGAAAGGAACTAGTACTCAAAATGACTTATAGGTTGTCATATGTTCCACCTCTAAAAGAAACATTCATCCTCGAACGAACATAGAAATGTACCTGGACTGGTAAAGAGGTGCGGGTATTTACTCCTCATTTCGGACTCGGACTCCTACGTAGCCTGCTCAATTGGATGACCTCTCCTTTGAACTTTCATAGAAGGAAATCTCTTAGATCTCAACTTACGAACCTGGTAGTCTAGAATAGCCACCGACTCTTCCTCATAGATCAAATTCTCAACAAGTTGCACCGTGATGAAGTCTAAAACATGTGACCTATGGTACATTTAAAACATGAAAATGTGAAATACCATATGCACCCCTGTTAGGCTAGGAGGCAACGCAAGCCTATAAGCAACCTCCCCAACCCTCTCTAAAATCTCAAACGAGCCAATAAACCTTTGGATCAACCTGTCCTTCATCCCAAATCACATCACGCCTTTCACATGCGACATTCGGAGAAGAACCGTCTCATTCTCCATGTAAGCCACATCTCGAACCTTCCGGTCCGCATAACCCTTTTGCCTTGACTGAGCTATACGAAGTCGCTCCTAAATCACCTTATCCTTCTCCAAAGCATCATAAACCAAATCAGTGCTAAAAAATCTAGCCTCACTGGGCTCAAACCAACCAACCTGCGAATGACATCTCCTCCCATATAAGGCCTTGTACGGAGCCATCTGAATGCTCAACTGATAGCTGTTGTTGTAGGCTAACTCCACTAGAGGTAAAAGCTGGTCTCAGTGACCCCCTGAAATCCATAGAGCGTGCTCGCAACTTGTCCTCCAGAATCTGAATAGTATGCTCGGACTGTCCGTTCATTTGAGGATGAAACGTGGTACTCAGATCGACGCGCATGCCCAACTTATGCTGCACGACTCTCCTAAAATATGATATTAACTGCGTGCTCTGGTCAGAAATGATAGAAATTAGCATGCCCTGCAAGCAAATAATCTCCTGGATGTAAATCTGAGCCAACCGCTTCGATGAATAGGAAGTCATCACCAGAACGATGTGTGCAGAGTTAGTATACCGGTCCGGAATAACCCAAAATGGGTCATGAACCGATTGGCCAAAGCATGAACATCAATGGCTAGTGGCCTCTCCACTGCCGGTAAATATGCCAAATTTCCCATGCTCTCTGCCATTCTACTCAATGCATCAGCCACTATATTGCCCTTCCTCAGATGATATAATATGATGATATCATAGTCCTTCAGTAACTCTAATCACCTTCGCTGCCTCAAATAAAGGTCCCTCTGCTTGAACAGGTGCTGGAGACTTCGATGGTCGTTATAAACCTCACATAGAATGCCGTATAGATAGAATCTCCAAATATTCAGTGCGTGAACAATGGCTGCCAACTCCAAATCATGCACATTGTAATTCTTCTCATGAACCTTCAACTAAAGATACACGTACGCAATTACCCTTCCGTCTTGCATCAATACCACACCAAGTTCAATACGCGATGCATCATAACACACAATGTAAGATTCTGAACTCATAGGCAACACCAATACTGGGGCTGTAGTCAATGTAGTCTTGAGATTGTGAAAGCTCACCTCACACTTGTCGAATCATCTAAAAAGAGCACCCTTCTAGGTAAAATTTGTCAATGGGGCAGAGAAAGATTAAAAACCCTCCACGAACCAGCGACAATAACCTGTCAAATTCAAGAAGCTCCGAATCTCTATAACTGAAGTAGGCTTAGGCCAGTTCTGAACAGCCTCAATCTTCTTAGGATCCACCTTGATACCTTCGAAAGACGCAACATGAACCAACAAGGAAGATGAGTCAAAAAAGAACTCGCACTTCGAAACATGGCATATAAGTGTCGATCCTTCAAAGTCTAAAATACAATCCATAGATGCTGCTCATGCTCTTCTTGGCTGCTAGAGTAAACTAAAATATCATCAATGAAGACGATCACAAAGAAATAAAGATAAGGCTTGAACACCCGGTTCATCAAATCCATAAAGGCTGTTGGAGCATTAGTCAAGCCAAATGACATCACCAAGAACTCGTAGTGACCATATAGAGTCCAAAAAGCTGTCTTAGGGACATGTGATGCCCTAACCTTCACCTGATGGTAGCCAGATCTCAAATCAATCTTGAAAAATACCTTGACACACTGAAGCTGGTAAAAAAAGTCATCAATCCTCGACAACGGATACTCGTTCTTAATAGTGACCTTATACAAATACCGATAATATATAGACATCATCATTAATCCATGCGCACCCCAAGGATAGACACTTAGTATAATAAGCCCTTTATCAAGTAAATCATGAAACTGGTCCATCCATTATTTCAACTCTACTGGATTCAAACGATACGATAAGATAGAAATAGGCTGAGTGCCCTGGACAAAGTTGATATCCTGGTCAGGTGGCATACCCTAAAAATCTATAGGAAACACCTCTAGGAACTCACTCACCATCGGTAGACCTTAGAAGGCACCTCGACACTAGAATCATGAATATAGGCACCAAACACTCCTTCTCTACCATACGCCGTGCCTTCACATATGAAATCACCCTGTTGGCGGAGTGATCAAGAGTACCTCTCGACTCAAATGAGGCAAACCCGGCATGGATAACGTCACAGTCCTAACATTAGATAGTGTGATAGCCTTTACTTGCTCTATGTCTACAAACAAGTAAGACTAACGAACAAGTGAAGACATAAGACAAGTACACGGGTCTATCAAATAACATGCAAAGACATAGAGCAAGTAAAGGCAGATTACAAATGAAGGCGTGTATACATGAAACATATAACAAATAGAGGCATGTACAAATGAAGGGATGTATTTAACAAATAAAGGCATGTAGCTAATAAAGCATGTAACAAGTGATAACATGGAAATATATAAAGACATGAAGTAATTGAAAACAAGCAATTAAATAGCCCATCCCGCATGCTCAACCCTGGGTCCATGTGGTTGAAATTCGAGATTCGGATCAAATTCTATTTAGCCATTCACCCTCGAGCCCGGATACGTGATTTGTTTCGACATACAACCTCAATTCGAGGTATAAATCTCAATTTTATAAAATTCCTAAATTCTATCCAAAACTCCTATTTTCTACCTTGAAATTTCTAGATTTGATGATAAAATTCATGAAAGAGTAATTGAAATTGATTGAAAACAAGTAAAAGTTGCTTCCCAATGAATATAGGAAGAAAATCCTATTCAAAAATTGCCTCAATGGAGTTTAGGGTTGAAAAATAATATAAAATGAATTAAGTCCTGATTTTTCCAACCTTTACCCAGCTTCAGATGTTGCAACTGCGACAATCACAAAAGCGAACCACTGATCGCAAATGCGATCAAGGTCCCAGCCAAACAATAGTCGGAAAAGCAACATATCTTCGGATTTGTGGACTCCCCCATTGCAAATGCGATTCCACATTAGCATTTTTGAAGGCTGCGCAACCCAGGCCTATAGTCGTATTTGCGACAAAACCATAGCAAAAGCAATGCTCAGAAGCTTGAAATTAGTGCAGCTACTTAGCATTTGCGAAGATCACAGTCCTTCCTCAGTTATCGCATAAGCGATCCTGACTTCAAAAGAGCGGGACTCGTAATTGCAAATAGGTAATCACAATTGCGAGACCTGCAAACCTGATGCAGCAGATTCCCAATAGCAGTTCAAAACATGCCCAAAACACATCCGAAACTCATCTGAGCCCCTCGAGCTCCAATCAAAACATTCACACAAGTGTGATAACATCATACCAACTTGCTCGCTAACTCAAATCATCAAATAACATCAAATATCAAGAATCGATCATCATCAAGATTTTCAACTTGAAACTTAACTTTTGCCAATTTTTACATAATGTGACGAAACTCCCTCGGGTCACTCGAGGCCCTAACAAAACATGCGTACAAGTCAAAAAATATCATACAAACCTACAAAAATAGTCCAAATACCGATCCGATGTCGTTTACTAACAACATTGACCGCGGTCAACTCAAGTAATTTTTAAAGTTAAAAATCATATTTTCTTTAAAATTTCACATATAAACTTTCTAGAAAATAATACGGACTACACAAATATCTCATATATTATCAAATAAAGCTACGGTAGGTGTCAGAACATAGAAAAAAGGAGTTAGTACTCAAAACAGCCTATCGGGGCGTCACAACATATGACTTTTTTTATGTGTGTCATGCATTTTTACATGGTTTGTTGCATTGCATCTACATGCTAATCTATGCCTCTATTATTATTTGATTAGTTTGTTGTCAAGATGGATTTACCTACATGGATTTGACATCTCATATTTGTGGAGTTCTTAGTACCGTATCAGATTGGCATCATAAGGAAGTTATATCATGCATTGAGATATTTTATTCGTGAAAGGTTCTCTTCAACGTGTTATTTGGAAAATGATACGGAATTGGATCATATTGGGCATTGATTTACAATCATGTATGTGTATTGAGCACAAATATTATACGGTGCATACCCCTTTGTGAGTGGGTTTGGTTCAAGTTGTATTATTTTGAACATGTCTAATTGGTAGAGTTTGTGTATTACCCTATCCCAGTTGAACACCTTTAGTGTTAAAAATCTTTATTCTATAGCTGTCTTTACGGAATATTTTCTCTTATTGTACATGTTATTGAGCTGCACATGTTCTGCAAAGTGAGTATCTTTTGACTTAAAAATCTCGTCACTACTTCTTTGAGGTTAGTCAAGATACTTACTGAGTACATGGGGTCGGTTATACTCATACTATTCTTCTGTACCTTGCATGCAGATTCTTGGAGCTGAGCTATTGCGGATGATGAAGGCAGGCATTGAAGTTGTAGCTGCATCCCAGTTTCAAGCTACCATTTGTTCATGGTAGAATAGAATCTCATCTTTGTTTATGTAACCTTCAAACATATGTTGCATTTATTTCTTTTACCAGCTTTCTAATCTAAATTGTGGAGACTCATGACTTGTACTACCAGTCCTTGGGATAGTTTTATTGAATTCTATTACATTTTTATTACTATAATGATGATTTGTCAATGTAGTAGTAATTTATACTGTTTGGCTTACCTAATGGATTAAATTAAATACCATCACGATTTGGTGGAATTTTGGATCGTAACATTCCTAGCAAGAGTGTTATTGCTCATACCTCATAGCTACATATTTAATCCATGATTAGTGAAGGCTCAAATGCATGAGAAGGGAAGTGAAAGTAGCTCCACCTATCAATATTTCGATCGATGAAATAATTTTGGACGAATTGCGCGGGATAATCGAACCATCGGTTGACCACTTAGTTAGATTTTCAAGTGTAAACTATTATAATTGTCAGAAGATGAATCTCAATACAAGAAATATGATATTTCTTGTCATCAAAAAGTTTTAAAGTGACAAGATTGATTCTTTAATTTTCAAGTAATCATGAGACTTAAATGCAATTTTGTGAAATTCATGATAAAACATCTCTTTACACGGTGATATTAATATAAATCCCATCTTGCTTCATACTCCCTCCTATCTCTTTAAGTGACTTTAAGGGTATGGAACTCTTCACTTAATAACATTAATAAAGTGAGCTTGTTAAAAAATATTATATTATGACAGATATTTATAACTCCTAAAGAAGTAATATTCACTGTTCTTCTCTATTTTATTCATAATTTTTACTATTTCACTATTTATGCTTACAACTTCCGCGCCTCCATAACTATTTTCATGATCTCCCCCATAATCTCAATAGTTAATACTATGTATCAAATAACCTTATTGAAAGCCTCTATGAAACTGTATGGGGTCGGATACAATCGGGCGCATAAGGAATATCGGTCTTGGGTATAAACCGAGGTCGGCCTATATTGGATCGGGACCAGCGCCAAGAAGGGAGGTTCGAGGTCGAACATTATTGGATCGGAGCCAAAGAATTCGAGAAGAGGCGGTCAAGACCGGTCTGGGTAAAAAGCATCTTATGGTAAAAATATCAGTTTCGCATAACAGAAGGGCCGGAAATCTCGTGGTATACAGTTATCTCGGCGGGGATCACGGCCCCAATCATCAGAGACATTAGACCAGTATTTTTAGGGATAATTTACCCTGTAATTAAGACTTTTACTATATATGGAATTTCTTTCTCTCCCCCTATAAAATGAATTCAATTCCTTTGTACAAGGCACGATACCATCAGCAATACAAGTTATCATTTCTGACTATCTCCTGCTTAATTCATTTATCTTCAGTATTACTTATTCCATCACAGCAAAATCATTCAACCTTAGTGGTTTGTTTACTCTCTCGTTTATTTTAAAACCTTTATTCATCGCTATCAATTTTATTGTATCGGATCAATTCACGTATCCTTAATACCATGTACAAATTCAATTGTTACCCGTATTTTAGGGTTAACAGTTTGGCGCCCACCGTGGGGCTAAGGATAATAGTGAAAGTTTGATACAAATTTCTGTCACACACCATTTTACGCTTGTTCTTTGCAGAATCTTCTGTTTTCAGGATACAACATAGTCATGTCACGTTCACATCCCATCAACGACGAGCTCGACCACCAGGGCGAAAACAACAATGTGATGCTTGGTAATGAGGTTCCGACCGACACCAACTCTCAAATGGCGGTCGATACAGAACAGACTTCTAGCCCGTTGAACAGTGTTCGGGGAGAACACCATTCAAGAACTCAAAATAATGAAGGGACGGGATCAGCCTCAAAATGATATTCGACATGCAACAAGCCCAGCAAGCAGCCATCGCCCAATTGCAAAGTCACAGTCAGGTTTCGGACAGGGTCGAAGCTGGTTCTTCTCGAGGAGTAGTTCCTAAAAATGAACCGACCGCAGCACAACCGGATGAAAGCGGGTTGGGGATAAACTCTGGAATCATGAAGATGCTCGAGGAGCTGACCAAGCAAGTCGAATCGGGCGAAAAGAAGATTGAAGCTAACGACAAGAAAGTAGAGACATATAACTCAAGGGTAGACCAGATTCCAGGAGCACCCCCGGTGTTGAAAGGATTGGATTCAAAGAAGTTTGTGCAAAAGCCTTTCCCGTCAAGCGCTGCTCCAAAGCCTATACCAAAAAAGTTCCGCATGTCGGAAATCCCTAAATACAACGGGACATTTGATCCGAATGAACACGTAACGACGTACACCTACGCCATAAAAGGGAACGATCTCGAAGATGACGAAATTGAGTCCGTCCTTCTGAAAAAATTCGGGGAGACCCTGTTTAAAGGAGCAATGACTTGGTACCACAACTTGCCCCCGAATTCCATCGACTCCTTCGCCATGCTCGCAGATACCTTCGTCAAGGCTCATGCAGGTGCCATTAAAGTCGAAACAAGGAAGTCGGACTTGTTCTAAGTCAGGTAAACAGAAAACGAGATGATGAGGGAGTTTGTATCTCGCTTTCAAATGGAGCGAATGGATCTACCACCGGTTACCGATGATTGGGCCGTACAGGCTTTTACTCAAGGGCTCAATGCTCGAAGTTCAACGGCTTCTCAACAGCTCAAACAAAGCTTGATCGAATACCCCGCTGCCATTTGGGAGGACATACATAATTGGTATCAATCGAAGATCAGGGTCGAAGATGACCAACTCGGGGTCCCTTCTGGATCCTCTTATCCTATAAGAACTAATGATCGGATCCTGAGAGATAATTATCGAGAGCCGAGGTCGAACAGAGATAGGCATCGGCCGTACCCTGGCGATCGATGGGCCATCCCGGGAAGACAAAGGTCCCCGAGACAGGAGAGAAGGAACGATCCCAATCAAAGGAATCGAGGACCGTTGCCAAGAAATAATTTCGAAAGAGCTGCTAATCACCGAGAAGCGCCCAGACTGTCCGAGTATAACTTCAACGTCGATTCAGCGGCTCTCATATCCGCCATTGGACGCATTAAAGATACCAAATGGCCTCGGCCGCTGCAATTGGATCCGGCCAAGAGAGACCCAAACCTAATATGTAATTACCATGGTACACATGGTCACAAAACGGAAGATTGCCGGCAGCTAAGGGAGGAAGTAGCACGGTTGCTTGAAAAAGGGCATCTCCGGGAATTTCTAAGCGACCGGGCCAGAAACCATTACGGAAACAGAGACTAGCCCACAAGTCAAGAAGAACCTCAGCACACGATCAACATGATAATCGATGCACCCCAAGGCCCGGTGTTGAAGCGCACTAAGATATCTACCACCCGGGAAAAACGTACTCGGGATTATGCAATGGAAGGAGCCTTATATTTCAGTGATGAAGATGCATAAGGGGTTACACAGCCCAAGAACGATGCCTTGGTGATATCGATGCTCGTGCATAAAACCCGAGTAAAATGCGTACCTGTCGACCCCGGTAGTTCAGCTAATATAATTCGGTCATGGGTCGTCGAGCAGCTCGAGTTGTCGAACCAGATCATGTTCGAAGTTCGGGTCCTTAATGGTTTTAACATGGCATCAGAAACTCAAAGGGGAAATATCTCTGATGGTTAACATCGTCGGTACTGTCCGGGCAACGAAATTTTGTGTGATCGAGGGCGACATGAGATACAATGCCTTGCTCGGGAGGCCTTGGATTCACAACATCGGAGCTGTACCTTCAACATTGCATCAGATGTTGAAATTCCCATCGGCTGATGGGGTGGTCACCTTTTATGGAGAACAACATGCTGCGAGAGAAATGTTCACAGTGGAAGAGGCAACATCAAAGCCGATCACTTCTTCCCAGAAGGCCCAATAGCAATCAGAGACGCCACCTTCAACAAACGAGGGTGAGCAGGATCAACTTGACGTTGATAATTACGAGGTTCCCCGATCATTTATCGGTCCTGACGAGTCCGATGTGACCAAATCGACAGTCGAAGAGCTCGAACAGATTTCACTCCGCAGCGATGCGCCCGATCAAAAGGTGTACCTCGGCTCGGGCTTAAACTCCGAGCTTAGGAACAAATTAATTAAATTTCTTTCAGCTAACGAAGATTCCTTTGTTTGGTCCCATCTTGACATGACAAGGAAATTACAACTCACAAGCTGAGCATTGACCCAAAATTTCGGCCGGTCAAGCAAAAGAGGAGGCCTCAGTCCGAAGCCTAACAAGCGTTCATCAAGGACGAGGTAACTAAACTTTTGAATATAGGGTCCATTCGGTAAGTTAAGTACCCGGAGTGGCTAGCAAATGTAGTTGTAGTTCCTAAGAAGGGAAATAAACTTAGGATGTGCATAGATTATAAAGACCTAAACAAGGCGTGTCCCATAGACTCCTTTTCCTTGCCCAACATCGATCGCATGATCGATGCTACCGCTGGCCACGAGACTCTTATTTCTCGATGCCTACTCTGGTTACAAGCAGATACAAATGGATAAGGATGACCAAGAAAAAACATCCTTTATCACTAAATATGGCACTTATTGCTATAATGTGATGCCTTTCGGGCTGAAAAATGCGGGGGCTACCTACCAATGCTTAGTAAATAAGATGTTTGAAAAACAACTAGGAGTAATAATGGAAGTTTATATCGATGACATGTTAGTCAAGTCCCTGCGAACAGAGGACCATTTGAGTCATTTGCAGGAGATATTCGACGTCCTGAAAAGGTACAACATGAAGTTGAACCCGGAGAAGTGTGCATTCGGAGTAAGCTCGCGAAAATTCCGTGGCTTCATGGTCTCGAACCGGGGAATAGAAATCAACCCTGATAAAATCAAGGCCATCGAAGACATAACGATCGTAGATAGTGTGAAAGCAGTGCAGAAACCGACAGGTCGGATAGCAGCCCTAGGCCGATTTATATCGAGGTCATCCGACAGGAGCCATCAGTTCTTCAACCTGCTGAAGAAGAAGAACGAGTTCTCATGGGGTCTAAAATGCCAACGCGCCTTGGAAGAACTTAAAAGGTATCTCTCTAGCCCACCTTTGCTGCATACGCCAAAAGCAGGTGAGCAATTATACCTTTACCTTGCTGTGTCGGAAATAGCAGTAAGCGGAGTCCTGGTCCGGGAAGAGCAAGGTACGCGATTCCCTATTTACTACGTCAGTAGAACCCTAGGAGAGGCCGAAACTAGGTACCCTCATTTAGAAAAATTAGCACTCGCGTTATTAAGTGCCTCTAGAAAGTTGAAACCGTACTTCCAATGTCACCCTATATGTGTAGTGACAACTTATCCACTTAGAAACGTTATGCACAAACCTGAGTTATCAGGTCGATTGGCCAAATGCTCCATCGAAATAAGCGGATACGATATTGAGTATCGTCCTCGAACTTCGATCAAGTCTCAAGTACTGGCTGATTTTGTCGCTGATTTCGCGCCGTCGCTTATCCCCGAGGTCGAGAAAGAGTTGATGACCAAATCGGGGAATCCTTCGGGAGTATGGACTTTGTTCACAGACGGCGCCTCAAATTTGAAGGGATCGGGCTTGGCATCGTACTCAAACCCCCAACCGGGAACACGATTCAACAAGCTATTAAGACTGTAAAATTGACTAACAATGAAGCAGAATATGAGGCTATGATTGCAGGTTTAGAGTTGGCCAAGAACCTGGAACAGAAGTAGTCGAGGCCAAATGTGACTCCCTCCTCGTAGTCAACCAAGTAAATAGAACATTCGAGGTCAGAGAGGGGCGTATGCAAAGGTATGTGGACAAACTTCAGGTCACGTTACACAGATTTAAAGAATGGACCTTACAACACATACCCCGGGAACAAAATAGTGAGGCCAATGCCCTTGCCAATCTAGGGTCATCGGTCGAGGATGAAGAAATTGATTCTGAAAAGGTCGTGCAATTATTGAGATCGGTGGTAGAAGAAGGCCATGCCGAGATTAACTCAACGAGCTTGACCTAGGATTGGAGAAACAAGTACGTGGAATATCTTAGTTCAGGTAAATTGCCATCGGACCCCAAAAGAATCAAGGGCATTGCGAACAAAGGTGGCCCGATTTTGCTTGGCCAACGACAGAACCTTATACAGAAGAACATTCGGAGGCCCTCTCGCCATATGTCTTGGACCCGGAGAAATTGAATACATCTTAAGGGAGATACACGAAGGAACATGCGGCAACTACTCCGGTTCCGATTCATTGGTTCGAAAAATAATTCGGGCGGGTTATTATTGGATCGACGTGGAAAGAGATACAGAGGAGTTTGTACGCAAGTGTAGCAGATGCCAAAGGCACGCACCGATGATCCATCAGCCTGGAGAGACACTGCATTCGGTCTTATCGCCTTGGCCGTTTATGAAGTGGGGAATGGATATTGTCGGTCCCCTCCCTTGAGTGCCGGGTAAAGCTCAATTTATTCTTTTATGACTGACTACTTTTCCAAGTGGGTGGAAGCACAGGCTTACGAAAAGGTCAGAGAGAAGGAAGTAATTGACTTCATATGGGACCATATCATTTGCCGATTCGGGATGCCATCAGAAGTTGTATGCGATAATGGCAAACATTTCGTTGGCAGTAAAATAACAAAATTAAGAGAATACTATCAACTCCGTATCACCCCAGCGGCAATGTCAAGCCGAGTCGACCAATAAGACCATAATTCAGAACTTAAAGAAAAGGTTAACCGACGCAAAAGGAAAGTGGAGGGAGATACTGCCCGAGGTCTTATGGGCATACCGCACAACCGAGAAAACCAGCACCGGGGCCACTCCATTTTCCCTAGTCTACGGTACTGAAGCACTGATACCAGTTGAGGTGGCGGAACCAAGCGTCAGGTTCCGATACGCAACCGAAGAGTCAAATCGGGAGGCTATGAACATCAGCCTGGAACTTTTGGACGAAAGGAGGGAAGCTGCTCTAGTTCGGATGGCGGTGCAGATATCAAAAAATTGAGAGATATTATAATCGAAGGGCCCGTCTCCGATACTTCAACATTGGGGACTTGGTACTCAGAAGGGTTACGCCCAATGCTCGAGACCCCAGCGAGGGAAAATTGGGACCGAACTAGGAAGGGCCCTATACTATCCTGAAGGTCACCAGAAAGGGGTCTTACAAGCTCGGAACTATGGATGGCAAGCAACTGCCATACAATTGGAACGTGAGCCACCTGAAGCGGTATTATTGTTAAGGTAATACATTTCGTTTTTTCTTTTATTTATCAATACTAACACCTGCAGGTTGCAAATGGAATGGCCTCGAGCCAGGAAACACAAAGCACTAGGACTGAAAGCACGCGTTGCACTCTTTTTCCCTTCGACCGTTTTTGTCCCAAATCGGGTTTTACGGCAAGGTTTTTAATAAGGCAACCAGGAGTCGTGCTAACATAGATCGATCACTCATCGGAGATAATGAAATTTGGTGCTCAACTTCAATCGACCTTGAAAGATTGCTTATTGTTTCCGAAATCTTCATTTACCTACTTCAAATTCTAGGGGACTTCACGCAGATCGTTAGGAACCAATGTAAGGGTCAAACGGTCAAAGGAACCGTACCCGAATAGATCGGTCTGCCCCTTAAGTAAAGATGTACAAGCATGTGAAAGTTAATAAAGTCTTTTTGGCACCAATATTATGTTTCTGAGCCTAAGGGCTTCTTCGATTATCATTGCGTTATCCAGAGCTAACATCGTCCAAATATCCACACTAAATTTGAAGGGGAGTAAGACCTATTAAGGCAAACCTCAAAGTCGATTTCTAGGCCAAGGCTGCATTGAGTTAACAAAACTCGAAGGGAAATAAGACCGACTCAGGCAATCCCACTTTATAAAAGGCTAAGGCCAAACCAAGCTAAAATTCGAGGACGATTGGATTTTGCCAAGGCAAAACCTCGATTATTTAAAAAAGGGCTAAGGCCAAATCAAATCATTGAAATTTGAAAGGGACCAAATTTTTCTAAGGCATGATCCCAACTTCTTAATAGGCCAAGGCCGCATCGAACTAAAGAAAGTTCAGGGTAAACGAAGCCTATTAAGGCGACTCCGAATTTATGATAAGGCTAAGGCCGAATCAGGTTAAAACCTGTTAAGATCGATTCAGCTCCTTAACGGGCCGAGGTTCCCCCCAGAGGCGGGCTTTACTCGTTCGGTCATAGAGGAGGAAAATTTACGAAGAAAATTTACGATCCTAGCTAAGGCAGGAAAGTTGCAAGATATGAAAACTGCAGAACAAATTCAGACAAAATAAAGGAATTTTATTTAAAACAAGGGAATCCTTCTATATATTCAAATTACAAAAACGACACATCATTTTATAGGCAACATCAGTCAGAACCATCCTATTCTTCCTCGGGGAAGGCTTGCCTCCTTGCTTCAGCTTCGATCTTTGTTGCTTCATCAACTTCAGAAGACCGATCGAAACCCCGAGCTTGTAGCTCCTCGAGGACGGAGAGTCGGGTCTGACACTTGGTATATTCAACCAAAACCTTCGATTGCTCCTGGGCGGCCTCGGCATCAGCTCTGTATTGAGCTATCAAATCGTCGGCGTCGGCCTTGGATGTAGCAATCCCAGACTTAGCTGATTGCAGCTCATTCACTAGCACACCCCGGTCTTGTGTGAGCGACTCGACTTGGTGTTGAAGAGCTTCGATGCTCTTGGTCAGAACCCCGATTTTTTCTTGCCCCTCCGAAACTTGCTCCTCTAAACGAACTAAGCGAGCTTGGAGGGTCTCTTTTTCCGAAGTCAGAGTTTCGGCCTTGGATTTCCATTCGTTGGTTTCGGCATTAGCCTCGCACACCGCAGACCGGAGTCGATCTAATCAGTCGTTTTGCTACCCCAGCTGGTCGACTACTTTGTTATCCTCTCTTTGCATGAAGTCCAGCTTGGCTCGAAGGTTCGATATCTCACCCTCGAGCCGCTGATGTTGCGCCTTTTCTTGTGTCATTTCTTCCCTTATCCGAAGAAACGCCTCATGATGAAGCACCGAAGACTACAAGGTGTACATAATAAAACAGTCAGTACAAATCTAAGGGCGAGATAACGGATGCCAAATAAAATCGATGGGGGAGTATACCTTGTTCAATGCCTGTTGAGCTTCGTTGAATAAACAGGCCTAGTCCACCGCGTCAATTGCGGCCTGATCCTCGTCGGTCATCAAACAACGAAATAGCTAGCCATACCTACAGGCGCAGCCAAAGCTCGAGCATCCTCGGGAATGGTGAAGTTTATTACTCTCTTCTGATCAGGGTTGGAGCTCGGAGCAGGAAATCTGTCGACCAACTTGACACCAACAGACATCCCACTCGTCTCGGTGGGGGGACTCCTTCTCGGTACTTCAAGCCCGAATGTATCGGCCGATGGCACTCCATCAAAACTCCTCAAATGCTCCTGCCGATACCGGGCCTTTGCTCGATGTGTGCGTCCTTGCAGCCTGGGCTTCATTCAAAGTAGCCTCCGAAAAGGAGGGGGAATCCATTGTCTCTGGGAGGTCCAAGATCCCTTGTGTTGCCTCCCCCGCATCAGGACGCACCCCGGTCCTTGTCCTTGTCTCGAGACCCTCTGCTCGAGGGATGCAAACCTCACCGATCGCCGACTCGGTGACTGGCCGAGGTGTTTCATTATTTAAAGTATCGAGGGTTTTGTCCTCCTCGGAGTCGTCGCTCAGTTGGATAGCTGGATCAGTGACTTTGGGTTTGCGAGCTATCATTTTCTTCTTAGCTTTCCTTTTCCCGGGCTCTGAAGGACCGGGGATTTCTTTTCTCTTTTTCTCTCCCTCCTTCTCCGAGACAGGGGGAGGGCAAGGAGCTTCCCCACCGGTGAGTGTCGGCCTCAACTCGGCATCCTTTGATAGACCTGCAAAGAAAAGGGAAAATTAATGATGATGCCGATCACTTGAAACAAGAAAGATGAATATAGTCAGGCTCACCGTGATTTTTGGCCTCCCAAAGGCCTTTCGATATTTCCCCGCTGGGCTCGCTCTGAGTAGGCCCTCTGAGCCACCACTCTCTGGACCCACTCCTCCAAATGATGAATCGCGGCCGGCGTTTGAGAAATGGCTGCACCTTACAAAACATATCGGTTAAGTATCAAAAGGAAAACAACATATGGTTTTAAGTAGGGAAACGACGCTTACGTTTCAAGTTCCATTTTTTTGGAAACGACATGTCTTCTGCGGGGATCAGGTCGGAGGTTCTTATTCGAACGAACCGGCTCATCCAACCCCGGTCCTTGTCCTCATCGATGCTCGAGAACGGAGCTTTGCTGGCCCGCCGAGCATGTTTTATTAGGCCCCCTCGGAACATTCGGGGACTGTACAGTTGGAGTAGATGGTCAACGATGAAGGGGTGCCCGTCGACTTTACTCACAAAGAAACGGAAAAGGTGAACTATCCGCCAAACGGAGGGGTGAACCTAGCCCAGTGTAACATTATACCTTTTACAAAAGGCGACAATTATATGGTCCAAAGGTCCCAACGTAAAAGGGTAGGTATAAACGCTCAAATAATCCTCCACATGGGTGGTAATTGCCTCATTCGAAGAGGGGACTACCACATCCTTGTCGACCCATTTACACTCTGTTTTTACCATGTCAAAGGATTTTGTGGGTGATCGAGCTAATGTACATGGAGACCGGTTCGCCCCGGCCAAGTACTGAGGAGGCTTTCTCCACTTTGAAATCGGAGCCGATAAAGAATCCTACCGGTATGAAAGCTTTCAAAGGAGGCTCTGTGGAAGTTTCTCCAACAGGGGCTGGTTCAACCTCTTCAGCGGGCTGAGAAGATGAAGGTTGTTGTTTATGGGGGATGGATTTGGATGTCTTTGCCATTGGAATTGAAGTGATTAGAGTAAAAGTAAAGGATAATGTATGAGAGAAGTTTGAAGCGCAAATATGCAAAGAACAAAAGCGAGGAGAAGTTTGAACAACGTAAAATCTTGAAATTAAAGAATGAAGGAGCTATTTATACTTTTTTAAAAGCGGCAGTTCAGAACACGAGATAAGGAAGCATTAAATGGCATTTGTAGAAGTTACAGGGTTTGTCGCCAGCTAGGACATGCAAGGACCCTTTTTGACAGCGATCACGTGCGTCATCGTGCTGCAGTCACTCATCAACGAGACGTTTTTTAGGTTGCGTGATTTGACGTTTCGAACTTCGTGTTGTGCTCAATAAGAAAGCTGTAGCTTGACCTAATTTCGAAAGGCGGCGACTCATATCGTTTCTTGTCGCTACTCTCCAACAAACGAGGGGACTATCAGTATGGGGTCGGATACAATCGGGGCGCATAAGGAATATCGGTCTTGGGTATAAACCGAGGTCAGTCTATATTGGATCGGGACCAGCGCTTCAAGAAGGGAGGTTCGAGGTCGAACATTATTGGATCGGAGCCAAAGCATTCGAGAAGAGGCGGTCAAGACCGGTCTAGGTAAAAAGCATCTTATGGTAAAAATATCAGTTTTGCATAACGGAAGGGCCGAAAATCTCGTGGTATATAGTTATCTCGGCGGGGATCATGGCCCCAATCATCAGAGACGTTAGACCAGTATTTTTAGGGATAATTTACCGTATAATTAAGACTTTTTACTTTATATGGAATTCCTTTCTCTCCCCCTATAAAATGAATTCAATTCCATTGTACAAGGCACGATACCATCAGCAATACAAGTTATCATTTCTGACTATCTCCTGCTTAATTCATTTATTTTCAGTATTACTTATTCTATCACAGCAAAGTCATTCAACCTTAGTGTATTACTTATTCCATCACAGCAAAATCATTCAACCTTAGTGGTTTGTTTACTCTCTCGTTTATTTTAAAATCATTCTTTATTCATCGCTATCAATTTTATTGTATCGGATCAATTCACGTATCCTTAATACCACGTACAAATTCAATTGTTATCCGTATTTTAGGGTAAACAGAAACCTAAATAGAGGTATTGGGATCATGTAGCATACAGTTGAGAAATGCTTCAGAAATAACAAAGTTCTATCTTTTCTCTCTATATCTTTGTCTATTTTTTTGTTTTATAGTCACTTTAAGTTTAATTTCTTAATACTTTATCAGCATGAGTTGCTAATTTTCTTCTCTCACACTTCTTATAAGAGACAAGTGCCTTCCATGGGAATTATAACTAATTTTGCTGCTTTGTCAAGTGAAAAGTTTGCATTTGATCTCGTAATGTGAGTTAGGTAATATCTTCTTAATATTATTACTATATACAACTTATCTTGGCGGAATTGGACATAAACAAATAGTTTCCTAAGGCACTGCTTTTACCATTATCTTAAGCATTCATTGATATATCATGATTTTTATGCTTACTGATATACCAATCGTAAAAGTGATTTACTAATTTATAATACTTATGTTACATGATCATGTTGGAGGTATAGCCATATTACTCTTAGGATTTTAATTTGTTCGTAAATTTTCGGAGCTTTGTTTGGCTTTGCGATATGATTTTGTTGCTGCTTTGAGAAAGAATATTATTTGTGAGTGAAAACTTTTACACTTAGTTTAATTTTTTTGGCAAAGGAAATGTATTACGCTAATCTTTTACTTTAGGCACATGGAAGATAATAATAATAATTATACTATGATTCATACTAATTAATTAGATGCACATGTCGTCTATCTAAGTTGATTATTTCTCGAAAATCATTTTCAAAAATAATAATTTTGTGGACCAACAGTATTTGATGTGCTTTAATATCTTGATTGAGATATGAGATTGCATGGACACTCACTAATTGGACTTCTCTTCTGATAATACAGTTCATATATTGCATCAAATTAAATATGTGATAAAGTGATGCAAATACTTAAATTTTATTTATCACTAGACGAGTTTATACTTATAAACATTGAAAGGAGTAATACTTAAAAGTTTTATGATGACTTAATACGGTGATGACATTGCTTGAGGGTAAGACGGTGTGTTTAAGTCTCAACACACCATGAGAGTAAGACATTAGGTTTGAGTCTTGGTGCACCATGATGATACGATATTTGTTCGATTCCCAAAACCTTATGGCTTAATACGCCTTTATATGGGTAAGCATTAAGTTCAAGTCCCAATGTACCATATTGATAATATAATAATGACTACGGCAAAATATTATGTTTTTAATAAAAAAATCATGAAGTCTCACTGAATATGCTCCATTCTTGAAGTGAATGTGATAACTGTGCATAATAAGTCTAAATGAAGACAAGTGATTCGAACGTCGGCGCGCCAAAGATCAAAATAATAATAGTCATCATTATGATAATTGTAAAAATGAGAACAATAGTAGTTATCAAAATAATCCTTCGAAGTGTATCAATATGGTATTATGATCTGTAAATGCGAGGTACGTTCAGATGATTATGGTCCATTTCTTAAAAATGTGACTTGTGATAAGCATTGTAAATGCATACTCATTCTTGAAAGTGAATGTGAAAAAAAAATATACATATATATATATATATATATATATATATATATATATATATATATATATATATATATATATATGTGTGTGTGTGTGTGTG